>JAKRZM010001257.1:134045-238109 GCA_036379175.1 Heliconius cydno galanthus
AAAAACAAACTAATTATTGTTGCCATTTGAAGATCGTAAAACTTATCGCGGCCCCAATTGCTGTCACCGATACTGATAGCATGGTATCTTTTAATTTTACGTCTTTTTTATTACGAGCATTTGGCGTAATGCACTGGCAACACTGAACAGATAAAATTAGTATGAACTAATATATTTTTAGTTAAAGTAAATAGTATTGTGATACATTACTCTCTTCTTTATTTTCTAATAACATATGGAAAATGATACCAATTAAGCCTTACACATTTATTTCTTTTCACATTAATTAAAACACTATCTCTATCTACTACGACTATCGGTTCGATTCCCACTCGGGTCAATGAAAGTGTAGAATGAAGTTCTCTTCTTTCTGTCGTTCTTACTTCTTATCTCATAAATCACTCCTGTGAAGTGAGTAATATTAGTAAGTTATTATAAACCTCTAAGTCTTTATAAAGACCTAAGACCAAATAATTATCCCAAAATGAAAGTTTCGTATATAATTTTAACGTTTCCTTTCATACAATTCAATCAAATTTTATTTCTACAGCCTCCATCCCACCAGCCATTAGTTATGAAGCGTAAATAGTAAAGCAAATTTACACAATACTAAGTGACTGTCTTCACACATTCACTCTTGCGAAAACTTAGTACGACTCGAGGACGCCTGTTAATTTCATTTCATAATTTATCGACGTTACTTTATTTTAGTCTGGGTCTAGACTCACGAGTTATTTTTTAGTTTAAGGCTTTTTTTTTAGTTACCTGTATCCTTTATATAGTTAGGTAGGCAGAAGGAAGTAAGTGTTAATACATATCCTTCCTCATACCCAATTTACGAGATGCCGAGCTTCGTGAAATAGAGCAAAGAAATGAAAATAAATTAAAATTCACCTAGTTGGAATCCTTGGAACAGAGTTACTTCACTACCTAACTTAAAACGCGGTCTCCACCGCGAAAGAGAAATAAGCGGGCAGTGCTACAGTAGGTACGTACGTTTGTGCGGTACAAATATCA
This sequence comes from Heliconius cydno galanthus, assembly GCA_036379175.1. Lineage (NCBI taxonomy): Eukaryota > Metazoa > Arthropoda > Insecta > Lepidoptera > Nymphalidae > Heliconius > Heliconius cydno. Next base: position 135,063 of record JAKRZM010001257.1, read on the forward strand.
CGCCAGAGGATCAGTGGATCATAAAAAAATATATAAAAATTGTTCTATGTATGACTACCTTACAAAAAGATAATATTTTACGAATTTTATTTGTATTTAAGCTTATATAAAATGTCTGTAGGCGATAATATTATGCTTTTGACAGCCGCCTACATGAAGTAAATAAAAAAACTATGAAACATTTGAAATTTTTACGTAAATTCAAGTTTCATTTCGTAAAATATAATATGTGTGGTTCTAATGTTTTTAGCCTCTGTGGTTTTATAGGTATATTTAACTCTATAAAGATGATTTATTATTAGATTAGAAGGCTTGGAAACGAAGATGATGAAGATGCTTGACCTGCGAAAACGGAGAAAAAAATTGAGGCATTCATTAAGATTAAATGAAAATGGATTCTTTAAGATTGTACAACATTAAAAATTAATAAAAATTTCCATTTTTTTCCAGGTCTAGGTCTAAATGGTTTACAAAATTTTAGCAGCATTTTATTTTATACTATTAACAAAATTTATATTCAAATGTTATATTAAAAACCATAAAGTGAAAAAAAATATAGAATATACATGATAAAGAATAACCAATCATCACCATATGAAAAGCCTAGTTTATTTATAGTAGTTTCTTAATTAAAGATAAGTATTACCTAATTGCTTAGAGATCCCAACACGCGGCGATCATCTCACTTCACCTAACTAGTTAACACCTTTTATATATTTATATATATAAAGAACAGTGGAGAATAATATTACAAGATTCTTCATAAAGCAGGTGGGCAAGGTGAAATTTTAAATACTATACTATGAAATACTTTACATCATTTAGTTACACAAAATACGGCGTTGACTTACGCAAAGCTTATCGGATAACTTTTTAAATAGCTTCTTCTTCTTTTATATAGCTACATCTACACCTATATCAATTTTAAGATTTTTCACATTATAAGCACAATACATTTTATGTAATGAAAATATATAATTTTGCTTGTTTTATTACATTTATTCAAGATCCAATGTTCCAATTTGTTTTCAATTCGTTCTACTGCGACGCGGCGCGGCGTGTATCACATGGGAAATAAGTGAATAGTTTCATAAAATCGTTTAAGTTATACTGCTATTGTCTCGATCGATGCGAGCGACGCAATGTTAACAGATTTTTATGTTGCATAGTAAAATACAGTAAATATGAAACGCGGTGTTGAGTTTCGCCACTTAACACGTAAAACACATCACGCAGAACAAACTTCTCCAATTCAGGCAAAAAGTATTTACAGACAGAGAGGTATTTGGTATTTTGTCGCGGCTCTTAGATGCCGCACGTATCTTCACTTGTGAGAACTCAAGGCCTGTACTTATCTAAAGCTATGATAAAATATTTGGGATAATATATTGTAATGTTTCGCTTCGCTTTTTGTGTCTTTTTTAGTTTGTTTCGTTTAAGTTTTTTTAGCTTCATGGTGTATCTCGTTTATAAGAGGGAGGCCAGAGGAATCCATCGTCATACACCGCCAAATCTTGACATCGCGCCTTGTGTTCGTTTAATTTATTTCTATGTAAGCATTAAAAAGGTGGAAACCATAAAAGATATGACGAAAAATATATAACAAAATATTTAAATACGGACTTATTCCGTAATAACGTTTCATTACGAGACATTGCGTGTGGTGAGGCGGAACACAACACCGCGGTGTGTCTTGATATCGAAAGGTTTACTATTTTATAGTAAAATTTAAGTATAGGTAACCTTCGCTTCTCTAGCATTAAGCCCAAAGCTTTATACAAGCTAATTATAATTAAATATTGACATTCAAGATATTGCTGTAATTGGAGCACTCCATTATATTAGCGTCATTAACGTACATGGATCAAACCAAAGTAAATATAAATAAGATCTGAACTGATTTAGTAAATATGTGTTGGAGATGAAGGTCAAATAAGGAATTGTGGGTAGTAAGTGAGAATTAACACTATTATATTTATTTCTTTTTTAGCATCACGCTGTATCTCGCACATAGAAGGATAGGCTGAAGGAATTAAGACACTCCGTTCCCATCGAAACACTTCCGTTCCCCACTTTATGTTGAATTCTGGAGTCATTGCGTGAGTGGTTGTTGTGTAAAGGTATAATCCTAATGTTAAGGCACGTTAAATGACGTAACTTTACACCGTAGTTAGTATATTTTACTCGAGTGGAGATCGAACCGACTACCACTGAGGTTACAATTAGGTACTATTTCATTGGGCCATTGGTTGTAAATTTAAATCTCACTTGGGATATATGTGATATTGTAAGAAAACTAGAACCTTTACTTATTAAAGCCAGCATTTTATAACTTAAAGTGAATTATTTACGCAACTATGAAGCTTTTTAGCTTCATACAATAAATGAAGCAAAACGAGTATAATAGCGTTCTGAACGTTCTAAGCAGACTCATGGCGTGAACGAATGACAGGCAATCGAGATTATATTGGAATTATATTATAGTTGTATATCTACTAATAATAATAGATATTAATAGATGTATTTTTATAACAATTTATATTTAAAAATGAAAAAAATTCTTATATAATAATAGTATAATTATTACGTATATAAGTATACAATACAAGTATCCTTCATAAATTATGTATTATTATGGAAATACAGGCTACGGATTTAGTTATAATCATTATAATTTTCCTATCCGGAACATAATAATAAAGGTGTATCCCGTACATAGCAGAAGAGACAGAGGGAACCTGGGAACCTAGTGTTAAGATGATCCTTTCTCATTTAAACACTCGTTGCTCACTTTCCGCCGCATTCCCACTAACGTATTATTGTTTTCATATGAAAACAACTCAATCAAATTTTGAATATGCAACTCATGATTTAACAGATTACCACTGTGCCACAGCTACCAAGTTAATGTACAATCCATTTGGAGAGTGGACATAAAAACTAAGAAACTAACCATTGTTATCAATTAGCGCCGCGGAAACGAGCCACGATAATGGTTTTATTAATACTGTTATATCGTTTATCGCTTCGCATTCCGGTCATAAACTTACCTTATTGACCTATTGTAAGGAAATTTCATTTGAATTCTTTGGATATGTGGGACACACCTTGCTGCTAGCTGCTGCTTGTAAGGAACTTTAAAATGTCAATGCGAGTTAATTATTTTACACAAAAACTATATACTCGTATCTTTATATTTTTCTGTGTTTATGTTATAAATTTAGCGGGGTGCATCCGTTGCACAGACATTTCAAACAAATATGTGAAATGCTAGAGGCTGTGAATTATATAATTAATTAAATATTTGAATAATTAAAAAAAAACATTTTTCCTTAATCGAGATTGAATTTACAATCATAAACTTGATGACAATTAATACTCTATGTAAATAATAAACATATATGTAAGTGAGATAAATTTCATCCAAATTGGTTTAGCCATTTTTACAGCGCAACAAACCTTCATATTAAATACAAACTTTCATATTAATATTATTAAGAAGATAAGGCTCAACTAAAAATAATACAATTAATTCAATATTAAACAAAGTTCGCATAGTTCGTACGGCGCGGTGCACGACAGCCTTGGAAGTTGGTGTCGATCACTTCCGTTTGATCTTCCGCTTGTACGGTAACGGCACAGTACAGCGACTAATGAAATTGTACGAGAAACTTACATAGAAATAGTTGTACTGACGGCCGTAATAGTCCTAGATTCAAATCCAATTTAGGGTAATATTAAAATTAATATTTTAAAGCAGTAGAGTTTATATTGATGAACGCCCTAATCTCGGAAATTACTGTTTCGATTGACCATTTCGCTGTGGTCCTGGCGTATGACTGTAAACGTGGCGATTATGGGTTCGGGGTAAGATTTCTTTTTGCAAGATGTATTTTCAAATAGGCATAAGAAAATAATATTGTAGTCTATCGCAAACTGCTGCCTGTCCTGAAAATAATACACGTATTGACATTCTATACTATAATATAAAACCAATGAAGGTATTTAGAAATCGTCTAATCTATATAATATGTGATAATTGATCTAACCACACGGCTACAAATAGAATCTAAATGAACAAACTGGCTTGGCAAACTTGGCTGAAACTTTACTTTTTAATATACCTAAGTATAGATATTGTTATTAAAATGATATCATTATTAGGAAACGAAAGTAATGCAAATGAGTAAATAAATACTTATGTAGTTCAAGCAGGCGAAGCCGTGAACGAGGCGCTACTTCGAAATATAATCATTCTATCTAGTGTAAATATAATAGTTTCATCTTGTTTCAGTAGAAAAGCGTTGAATGAAATGATTGTCTCTCAAAGAAATAAATATATTTTATTTCCGCGCCCTAGGAATTTACAGTAAGTTCCACCACTTAACACGTCATCGAATAGCTCGAATTCAAGCAGAAAGCGGAGAACGAAGTGCCTTGATACTAGGTTCTCTCTACCTACTCTTCACATCAATCAATTGAACACATGACCATTGCAATCTGGCAATATTACCTGCGCTACAATGGTGCCAACCTATATAATATAATAATTAAATTATTAATTACTTACCTCACTTAGTAATTAACATTCCACTTTTAATGGACACAAAAAATTAACACTTAAAAACCTAAACGTACTAATAAATTATAGTAGAATTCCATTAACTTTAAAAATCTGTCGACGTCGATGTCGGCATTTTGTTGATTATAAAAATTAAAAGTGTGTTTTTTTCTATTAAATCTGTCATAAGTAATGATTATTTCCTGTAATTAGTTACGCTGTACGTAATTGATTCACTTATATCGATATAATAAAAAAATTAAGTTGTTTTGATTATATTTGGTGTTGAAAAAAGTTGTCGGCCTTTGGCATATAACTACTGACCCATTAGTACGTAAGATTAAAATATTTTTTTTTAATTTATCACTCCGTTCTCCACTTAAGCTCTCCCTCATTTAGAGCTTTGTTTCTACAGGGTGGGTTGAGTCTATATGTCTATGCCACGTAAACAGACGTCTATTATAATAACAATCTAGACCAAAAAGCTTCAGAAGCGAAAGCTCCCTGAACCAAATAATTGTATAATGATATCGGGCAGACGTGCGCTCGTTAATTTGAATTACAAACCTTGTGCCAATCACTAATTATTAGGTTAATTTTAGATATAACGTTATGATGGTCTAGTTGAAAGGTTATCAATTATTTTATAGATTGGTATAGGATGTTTTTATTCTTTCGTCTATTTTCTCACAACTCCATCTTTCGAGGCCGTCGTGGCTGTAAACGCGACGGCTATGGGTTTGATTCCCACTCGGGGCAATATAACATTGAATATTTTTTGCCTTGCTCTGGTAACGAGGCAAAGCGCAGCGTTGAGTTCCGCCACTCAATGCGAAATATCTGGAAAATTGGACGATTGGATTGGAAAATGGGGAGCGCAGTGTCTTAAAACAAAGTTTCCTCTGCCTACCTTATTATATGGAAATATTAAATGATGCCAAACATTTTACAACCCCCAAATTAACTTTTCAAACCACCCCGTCCCCGTGTCAGGGGTCGTATAACAAAATACTCTGCTATTACCGGTTGTTACACACATCATAAATCAACGCCAACCAGCGATTTAGCAATGGAATATTGTAATTATGAAAATTTGGAGACTAACACGACACCAAGGCTGTATGGACCAGGGTTGAAAATAATCAAAATAGTTTATTGTTAAATATACGAGTACATATAAAAGGTCATACGAGGACAGCTCGTCGAGATATTTAAGATGGCAGTGAACTAAGCACTATCTTTTGTCATAGTGTGAATTACTTTATTACTAATAAATATAAATTAAAAGTAAAATATAAGCTTTATACTAGAAAGCTCAAGATATTGATATAACTTGATTACAAAGCAATCTTTCGTATTTAATAATAAGCAGCAGCACGTAGCAGGAAGGTAGAGGGAACCTGGGAAATAGTGTTTAAGACACTCCGTTTCCATTGAGACACAGCAAATTTCCGAAGCCCGAATTCTGAAGGTATTGTGTGTTTAGTGGCGGTATTCAAAGTCGCGCTTTGCCCCTTTATCGTTAAAATAAATATCGGTTTCGATTCTTTCTTTTATCTTATACTTATTCAATTGCAGAGAACTGCAAAACAGTAGAAAATGTAAACCTTTGTCTACATTATTTTATCCTAAAAAAATTGAAAACGAAGCTCTAAGACCTAAAAAAATCAATAACGAATAAAAGTAATTGTTATATATTAAGATGGCCTAGTTACAGCCCTGGGTGGTTTAATCGACAGGCTGTAATCAGTCGCGGCGCCGCCGAGACGCCTGTTGAGTCTCACCCCTAACGCTGGTAGATACTCGTATAGTGTATAGTGTATAGTGACGTACAAGTATATTTGTGTCACTTTTAAAATTTTATTTTTATTTATGGATGATTTAGTTATATAAATGTAAACACGACGGTTATAGGTTTATTTCCCGTTCGAGGTTAAGAATTATTATTTTTTTTAATGGCTCTGGTAAAGCAAACACTCAACACGCAATTTCTCTAAAATTTGGCGGTAAATGAAGAACGTAGTGTCTTGACACTAGGTTTTTTCTACCTATGCTATCATATAAGATTATGTAAGATACAACGTGCAGCTAAAATAAAAATAGTGTTTATATTGCTGATATTGTGGGGAGCAGGACTGTTCGAAACTGAAGTGCAATAAATTCAGTTACTGATATATTATGTTATTTTATGTATTATCATTTTCCTGCGGCTTCGCCCGTGGTCGAAGGGAAATGGCTATGAATTGTGTGTGACATGTCACATATTAATTCCCCGACGTAACTCTGACCGCAAGTACAGTGCTTTAGTTTAAAAAAAATAACATGCTTTAATTATGCCTATATAGCCTTACTAGATAAATGAACTTTAAGATTGTAAAGACTATAGTAAAGAAAAAACATGTATGACATTATAAAATGTATGACATTATAAAATAATCAACTAACATAAATACGTACTTATTAATAAAACTATTATAAAAAAATGAAAAAAAAAGACAAATTGAGGCAAAATACAACATAAAAAAGGAAATAAGAAAACTAAATAATTTTTAACGTATATTAAAAATGACCTCGTATAACGTTTGTGTCCTTCACGCTTTAGGAAATAGATATAAAGAGATAAACGATACATCAAATTATTGTTTTACATCCGTTGTTAATCGTACCTAAAGTCAGGGTTTCATAAGCTGTGTTAGTTCAACAGTCATTCTGTCATTCTTATGGCTCCACGCTGTATTCCGCGTATTGTAGAGAAGGCAGAGCGAACACACCCCTATTGTGTGTTGAGTGGCGGAATACAACGCCGAGCTTTCTCTTGTTACCACAACAGATAATTCAAAATTATTCACTCTCCTGAGTGAGAATCCAACTCACAACTGTCGAGTTTACATTAAACATCTGTGTCACTGCGCCACGACGTTCCAGTTAATATAAAGGTGAAGTATCGTTTTTGTTCACGTTCTCATAGAACATGATAGGTATCATTTGAAATAATTAATAATAGGTCATAATAATAATAAAATTTCTGCAGGAAAGAATATATTAGTGATTTACACAAAACGCTGAAAAAAAATTCTAATCTACTTCGTTAAGCTTAAAACGAAAACTTTGATTACATACATACGAGTATGTAGGCTACCAGGACAACATCCACCATAAGAAGGCTGCGTGCCACATTAGTTTTACCTAATTCCATACAATTTTATAGTGTCGTGGGCGACTCGAGTGAAATTGATGGTTTTATCGAAATGACGTCAGCCGACCACTTGACGGTGATGACATTGTTCATGTATATCTGTATACTGTACTAGGTTATGAATAAAAATCTACTTTTTGTATGGTAGTACTGACATACATATTGATATTTCATTTCCTATCGACAACCTCAAATTTTGAGGTTCAAAAGGAAAAACGGAATCTTTTTAGGATCACTTATGCCCGTTTGTGTCTCTCCGTTCGTAATAAGCATTTTTCTCAAGATTAGAAATTAATATCAAGTATTCCCATCAATAGAGGAGGTAATATTTTTATACAATGATATTTTATACTGACTTGACTGACTAAATAGTCTATAGTTCCAATACTATAAGTAAGTATTCTAATGGAAACAACAATTTCATTGTACCTATACAAATATTTGACGTAGCAACGCGCAACGCCAGCGTATGTAGTACGTATGTAGTACTTCAAAATGATGCCTCACTAAATCGTGTGACAAATACCATAGATGTAGAAAATTATCCCGAAAACTGTGGTAGGGTAGACGGAGGGTACCTAGTGTTAAGGCACTATGTTTCCCAATTTCCACTCAATTTTTAACGACAGTCGACAGCCCGAATTTAACACCGCGGCTTATCTTGTTACTGAACGGCAATATAAAATAATTCATTCCTCCGAGGCGGAATCAAACCTACAAGCTTCACGTTTACAGTTATACTGTGCCGCTACAACACGACGGCCTCAAGGGAAATACTTTGACAAGATTTTTACAAAGTTATTTAAAATACATACAAATCTAAAAATTATATTTAAACAAAAGAACCCTATTAAATAGTAAGCAATTCAAATTAACCCTTTATATAAGTAGGGTGTTTAATGACGTATCGACGTCTCGAGTCCGTCTGAGTGGCTGCTCAGTGCTCAGTGCTCAGCTGAGGACACTCCACTGTTCAATTTGTTTACTAATACGCGGCCAGCGATGTCGGTCTTCGTAAAACTTGCCTTTATTCTATTGCCGTTTGTCTAGTGATGTATATTTTAGTAGATTTTACTAGTTTGTTGTTTATTTGTCGACGAGATAAGTTTATTTTAGCTTCAAAGTGTATCCCGCACATAGCATGGTAGACAGAGGAAAACTAGGAACCTAGTGTTAAGGCACTCCGTTTCCATTAAGACAATCCGTTCCCAACTTTTCGCCGAACTCTGAAGGCATTGCGTGTTGAGTGACGAAACTCAACGCCGCACTAATATTAATTACATAGCACTATTCCCCATCCAATTCAATTCAATTTAATTCGACTCCGCCCCATAGAATTGAAGACTCATATGAAAGACTTGAAAATGGATTTCAAAGGAATTCAAAACAATTCTTTCCCCAAGTGAGAATCGAGTACACAACCGTCGCGTTTACAGTCAGCCGCTGCGCTGTGACGGCTTCACAGATTAATAAAACATTTTATATTTAATTATTTTCCAACCTTCCTTCCTTTTCTCCAGCATCATTCTTCACGTAAATATTTGACTCCATGACGGTTCTTTTCAAGGGTATTTGGACAAGAGCTCCGTCCTTGCTTGTCAAAAGATCGAGGTATAAAGGAGAGACCATTTATTTCGGATTATTATTATTTATGATTGTCCCCAGTACGTGTCCCTTTCTGTTGTTTGATGCTGAAGATAGATTGTTGCTGCTCAAAATCTTTATTTATTTTGAAGTAAATTGTACAAATTTTAATGAATATCCTTTGTCATTTCTATCTAATAACGTGGGTGAAGCCGCAGGTAAAAGCTTGTATAGTAACATTGAAATTTTAAATGAATACCAATTAAATATAAAACGCCACGTATAAATGTGGTTTCCGAATCACATACATTGTTTAGCGTTCACAGAGGATTGAAATGAAAATGGTTTTTATTTTGTATAACAATTTTATAGCAATTTCGATTTGTAAAGTAATCCATCAATAGGACGACGTGATGAAGTTATTTAAAAACAATACAGATATATATTTGGGCAAACTTGTTTTATTTATAAAAATAGTTATAAATAAAAACTGACGGAATGGATAGTTATTTTTGCATATTTAATGAATATTTTGTAATATTTAGTATTTTTTATGGGTAGGTACATATTTTCTTTGCTTTTTGACTGATCATTACTGTAATAAATGATATTATAAGATAATAGTTTTCGCTATCTACTGTATAAATAAATCTTTAAAGTATTTAAGGCAAATTAGAGCATTAAGAGAACTTAATGCTACCCGGGAGGATATAAAAGTTCTTAAAATAAACTTGAAAACATTTAGGAATTTGATCTACATTGTTATTTGATCTATATTTATTAATAATATAATATACCACAATCGATATATCAATGTTATCAATTCTTAATCAGAATGTCAAGGCGTTGGCCATTTTCCGTATTATTCTCATTAATATTGTATAAGGTCTAAAATTATTTACATATCGAAACTCTACACTTAATATTATAAAGCTGAAAAGTTTGTTTAGATGGACGCGCTAATCTCTCTCTCTTTTTCTTCAACTACACCCTGTTAGCAAGGTAGGGACACTTCCGTTCCCCACTTTCTTTTCTTTCGAATCTTAAAGACATTGCATGTTCAGAGGCGAAACACAAAGCCGAGCAAAGAAATAATAATATTAAATAAATAATTTTCTCGAGTGGGAATCAAACCTACAACATCTCACAGAAATTCATAGACGTACGCTTGTGGAATACAAATATAATATAATAAATATTCAGCAATAATAGAATCACTGTCGTCCATCGCAAGCCAGCAAGTTTCGATAGAGGCGGGCGGGCCGGAGGGCGGGCGGGTGTCGGCGCCTAGCTAATCAAACCCGAAATCATGGGCTCAGTAATTACATTATTAGAATTTATTGTTGTTTCTTGACGGCACAGTAGTTCAATCAAGGGAGTTATATCGTATATATCTTCAATACTACATAAAGCTACGCTTACAAATATTAATTGACTTTTTTAGTTATATTTAAATTAATCGATCGATGTATAGTCATTACTGATAAATGAAGCCGACGTGTATTTTACTATAAATACGATAGTTATACATTCAAAATCTTACTGAGGGCAACATTCTCATTCTCTTGATTACGCCACTCAACACTACATTCTCTTTTCTCACCCTATGCGAAATAAAGGTGACTTTATTAAGTGAATTACGACATATCACCACTGTGCATAGAAACACTTATTTTCATAGTTAAAAATTTAAAAGGCAAATTAAACGTCAGAGGAACTTCGTTCAACCATTTGTCAGTAGACGTGAGCAGAATGAGTTAGCCGACCAGCGCGGCCGGTCATAAAAATATAAATTAATTAATCGAAAATTAAAAAACTTACTTGAATATTCTTTACTTAGCTAACCTAAAATAATTAACCTAGTATCTAAAAGGTAATATTAGCTTCTTAAGTAAATCTATGTAGTTATATTGCTAATGTCGTGCGTATTCCATCAATTACAATTATTTCGATGTGAAATCGATATTTAAGTTCTAACATATACGCTGAAGGCTTCCTTCTTCTTTCCTTCTTTCTTGACACGTTAGCCCTTACAATGTCAAAAATAAAAATAATTCCAATAATGAAAGTATACAGCATAATTATAGAAATAATTCTTTTCCCTTATTGTAACGCCCACACAATATTGGTTACCTAGAGTAAAACAAGAGAGAAATGAAAATTTTTATATTTTTAATTAGACCTTTTTTTCTTTATAAAGGATTATTCTGACTCAGCTAATACGGGGAATATATTTTCTAATTATGAAGTCTTATTGTTCTACCGTCTAATATTCTCATTTCGTATGATTTGCTGTAAAATATTACTTAAAAGACCTATAATAACTGTTGAGGATGCCTTATAACTTACATGTTGATAAGAAACAGGGATTCATTATTACCTGAAACAAAGTAAAATATAAATCAGTATAATTTATATAGAATGATGTGAAGCCATAGTTTCGCAGCGGAACAATAGCGCCTGACTGTAAACGCGACGCGCGACAGTTTTGGGTTCGATTTCCAGTTGTAAGAGTCAATTGTTTTCATTTCCTCGCCCTGGTACCAAGAAACGCCCGGCGTTCATTTCCACCACTCAACACGCACGGTAAATTAATTGGGCGGAAAGTAGAGAACGGAATGTCTTAACATGAGATTCCCTATACCTACCCAGCTAATTGAAAAAGAAAATGTTTTTGTTAAAAATTGTTAGTTTTTTAGCATAAAAAAGGTTAGGATCTATTCAATAACAATATAACTACATATGTAAAAGTAAAGAAACAAACTTAGTACTTAGTTGTTTTCGTATTTATAAATAGTCATTTGAGGTGTGGGGGGTACCGAAATCTTACCTAACTTTTGCGGTCACCGTTACACTACACTAACGCGGTTAACCAAAATAAAACAAAAGGGAAAAGGTATTCGATTTTATTATCATTAATATTACAAATTAGTTGGTAGTCGATGTTCAGTATAGTTCAGTAGTTTGAAAGCCTTTGGACAGAGAGAACTACTAGACTAGAACTAGACTTCAGAATTATAAAATCTTTGTATAATTATTTTTTACTTTTTAGTTCGTTGTTGATAGAGTTCATTAATTTTTAGCATATTAGTTAGCACGGTGGGCAAAAGAAACACTCCGCTCCCCATGAACTATGCGATTTTGAATTACATTACGTGTAGAGTGGAGAAACTCAACACCGCCGCTGTGTCTTTATCACCAGAGCGATAACCCTTGCACCGAGTAATAATCGAACCCACCACCACATTATCAGTTAGACAATATGCCGTTGCTCTATGACGGCACTTACTAAAATAAAAATAAATATCTAACCAATTTCACTAAGCACATTCAAATGTACACAACGAAAGCTATCTAAAACTTAAATCCCATTCTCCTCGCCGTCTTGTGAAGTGACCTAAATAATCGAGACGGCCCCTAAAGCCTAGTGATGGTGATATAACCTAAACCTGACGTTGAAGGTTCTATCGCTATAATTATTTATCCGTCTTACCTGAATAAAGTCTTTGTTATTATATGTATAGTATATTTCCAGCGCCGTGTCTGACTTGTTATATAATTGATAAGCAGGAGCGACACGCTTTTAGTAGAGATAAAGATAACCTAATGTCTAGACATTATATTCTAAACTTTCCGATTAGTTAGGAGACATTGTGTGTCAAGTAGCGGATTTCAACGCCGCGGCAATTTTGTTTTGCCAGATCTAGGAAATACACAGATTAGGTCTTCCGGTCTGAAGAAATTATAGGTATAGTAATGTTATTTAAAGTTATAGTTTCTCCGGTAGTCGCTGCTTCTTTTCTTTTTTTACCTAATATAGGTAAAGAATAAAATAAATAATAATGTTAATACTGTGTTTATTCATATTATTATCCTATTTAATATGTTTGGTAAATACACAGAATGCTTATTGTAATAGCACTACAACACGAAGCTACCCATTTAGCTAAGAGAACTGGAATGGTCCAACCCTAACAATAGTATCGGTAGTCTCGACCGAACACAAAAGTAAATATTCCACTTAGCGGTACATAAAATCAGATTTTACCATCAGTATGAAGCGGGCAACGATCTTGAAACAAAAATCATATAATAATAATCGTAATTTTTCTTTTTCTTACATATTATAAGATCAACCCCCAAGACGATTTTTTATGTTAAAGTTATTCTCATTTAACACTGTTGCTTGAACAAGTTCGGCCTGTGGCGTTAGGTTCCGTATTTCCCACATATATTGTCCTTGTAATAGGTAAAAATGAAGAACGGAATGACTTATCATTTACCTCATCAAAATCGAATCTAGGACATCTGACATAGGGGCACTATCAGGTTAATAATATTATGTCGTATAGAATGCTGGTAGAAAACCTCCTTCTATCATTTTCTATTTTTAATATTGCATAGTAGAAAGCAACATTTTTAATAACTGTCAAAGGTAATAAGATAATACAATTAACATAATTTTAATGAATCTCTCGAAAGGAATGAATTTTATTACATAGATGTGTAGTGAAATGTTTATATAACACTGCAAAGTGTAAACGATATAAGTTTTAAATTCAATGTTCTATTTCACATTTTTTCCTATAGGAGAGAGTGTTAAGACATTCCATTCATGTCTTTCCGCCCATCTTTGACGAAGGAGGAAATGCAAAGCCGCGGTTTGTCTACGAGAGCGGAGAAATTATAATTTTAATATAGTTAAACCCAGTTCTAATACCAGCGCGCTTACAGTTCCACCGCGCCGAATATGCCCTTATTTATGCTACTCATATTCTCAAATATGATACCCAAATTAATTAGTCTTCATAGCCATCATGTATTTTTTGGCTTCCCGCTATATCCCGAAACAGGGTAGGCAGATAGAACTTGGGGACCTGGTATTAAAACACTCCGTCCTCATTAACACTCTCACGTTCCCTACTTCCGCCGAATGGCTCTAGAGGCATTGTGTACTGAGTGGCGGAACTCAACGCCGTGCTTTGTTACCAGAGCGAGGAAATTGAAAAATTAAATATTTCATTTCTTCACGTGGGACTCGAACCCACAGACTACTGCGCCACGACTGGCGGCACGTTCATCATAAGCCAAATAAAACAAATTTAGGTGGAAACTCACAATTTCTTTATTATAAACCAGTTTATATTATTCAAAGAGATCTTTTTATAGATCATATAATTTTCTTTGAAAAGAAAATACTTAATACGATTATGCTACTATCTTATATTCTCTAAGTTACTTTTTATAATAAAATGAACTCTGAGTGTGAGATGGATATTTTTGCTATACGATCATAATGTTTTTATATTTTGGGGACACGAAGCTTAAATTAGGTAAATGTGTAACCTGAAATAGTGTATTATTTTCAGTTATTGCTATCTCGCATATTATACACGGGTAAGCAGAGAGAACCTATTGTTAGGACACTCCGTTCCCCATTCTACTCCCATTTTCTTCTCCCATTTAGCGCGCTTTGTCTTTCATGAAGAGATGATAAAAGAGGCAGAGGGGTTCAAATCCCGCTACGTTCAAATTTTTATACGTTTTCTAAGAAAGTAAATGTAGGCTATTTGGTCTGACTCTCACACTATTGTAGCGTCCACGGTGCCGAGCATGCATAATGCAGGCGCTGGCGCCACGCCGCCACGCTACCCGCCTCTCTCCAGTTACATAGCTTCATGAATGACTGACTTCGATACTTGTTTTCTAAGTAACCTGTTTTTTATTTATGTTTAAGTCTGTGTATGCTTAAATAACTTGGAATTTACTTTCTTAGAAATAGTATAAAAATTGAATGTAGCGGGATTTCAACCCGCACTTCTTGGAACCCTTCCTTGGATATGGATTTCCTAACTGTCGAAAAACACTGAAATGTTAAAAAACTTTAAATTTGTTTTATTCTAATTTAATAAGCTTTGCTTTTATTTATCAATTTGTAATATTTAAGTCTCTCATAGTGCAGTGGCAAAGAGTCTAACTGATTATTTATATTTCCTTGCTTGCTTTGATTGTGTGGTGCGTGAAAAAAATATATATATTATTTCCTCAAAACTTAATTAAAAATTGAATAGATTTCTAAATTCTTTGCCAATACGGCAAAAGAATCAGCACAAGAAATACGTATACGTAGACAATGTATAAAATTACAATAAAATTCTAAATTTAAAACGTAACAAAAAATATCCTTGAATTTTATTGATCACACCATCGCAAATGATCTACTTGTGTCGAAAGCTCTTTGGAATTCCGTAAATAAATATAAAAACATTGGAAAAAACTTTTGTTACAAGAAAAATTAACTTAGCACAAATAGCTTTTATTTTATTATAGAATATCAGACCGTTTAAATAATCTGGCTACGGTAAAGATTATTTACTCTTATTTACACAAATTATATTGTATTTTCATTAAGTTGTTTAATAAATGTACAAAAAAATCAAGTAATGATTCAATCAAATCAATCAATTAAAAAATGAAAATAATTCAATCCCTGAGAGGGAATCGAACCCACAGCAGTCACGTTTACAATCAAACGCTGTACCGCGTTGCGACGACAGCCTCAAAAGATATTAATATAAATAATATGCGCATACAGAACACTTTATTTAAATTAAAGAACAAGTTAGCGCCACACATCGTACGATTAAGATATAAAAATCGATAATTATAATGTTAATTAAAAATGAAACGTGAGTTATTTATTTGAATATATGAATTTAAAACAATAATAGATATTCTAATGCATTTAAATGATTTCGATGATATATTATATGATGATATATTATATAATATCATTATGACGTAAAATCGTTAAATAATTTATACCTAAAATATATAATCGAGGCTGTCTCATGTGGCCCATCCACCAATCCCTAATCGAAAAAAACATTATATTTAAATAACTTTCATTTATCCGCTATGGTAGGTTTTCCTTAGTGCCACGTTGAGTTCCGCCACTCAAAACACAATACGTATTTTGTCGGAAGGTCGAGAACGGAATGTTAAAACACTCCTATTCTCGCTATCCAGTATAGAAGAGAGAATTTAGGGTTAAAATCCTAGATGCCCTCTGCCATGCGGATAAAGTAAGAAGCTTAAAATATCTTCGTAACAAAATGCGATAGCATAACATCCAGGATTAAAATCCACTACACCATTACCATAAAGCAGTATTAAATAGACAATTACACATTTACTCCGCCTAAGGCTTATCTAAGTACAGATTGCAATTGCAACTAGTTCACAGCCGTTGTAAGTAGATGCAAAACTGATTGACGTATAGTACCTACTTGTGTATTTCCACACTACTATTAAATCTTCTAGATACTAGGATTTAAATTAAAATGGTTATCACTATCACTTATGAATATCATTGTCACAAAATCACTATCACTATCTGTGATAGTGGTTTATTTTACATATTATATGTAAAATATATGGAGATCAGTGAATATAATGGGAAAAAATTACTTAAAAAATTCCAAAATAGTACATAATTAAACAAGGTAATAAGTCGAAAGCTTTGATTAAATGAAATATATAAATGTAATTTAAATTACATAATATTATTATGGTCTATACCTACCCTGCTACATATACAGTGGGAAGCTAAAAAAAATTTAAAAACATCACAAACTCATACCTAGTATATGAGTGCGTATATATTCAGAATCTTGTAAATGATCGTCATTTGATATTTGTAATAAGCAACATTACATCGTTTGTACAAAGCGTTTCGAAACGAACTGCAACAACATAAATCAATACGAACCACCAACTAACATAACATTACACCGGCATGACCGGCATGAAGGATGGGCCGTTGGAAAATTTACTTTGTTCATTTATATTGTGATTTAGAGGATTGTTAGAGTTGGCAAATGTCTCAATTTGATGGTTGTGGATTCGATTTCTACTGTTGACGTGTTTGATTATTTTCTCCAGCTTATTTAGAGTTCGCTTGCAGAAAAGAAGGAACTACTTTGCATTCTGTAGATTTACTGTGCGGTCGCCAGACCCGTTGCAGCGTGAGGAACATAGACAAAGCTTGGGACTTGGAAAGTTTAAGAGATCACTATAAACTGCTGGTTAAAAGTCGGCAACGTGTGTATTTTGTTTAAGTTAGTCAATACTAAAACTTGTTACAATTAAAAATAAACAGGACGTGAAAATGAGAAAAAAAATCACACATTAGAGAAAATAAGCAATATTGCGTCGAATTAAAAATTTTAAAACTTTATCTTTAAAAATAGATAAAAGTAGGTAAGTACAGGATATGGAGGTATGTTTAATTACCACTTTGTTTAGTTTAGGACCTCGTCCCAATTGATAAGCGTTTATGACGATAGTGCAAATATTCGTGCACTACATGCGCTCAATTTACATAAGGACTTGTAGTTTTGAACTACTACTGATGGAGAGGAATTTAAAGGTCCTCATGGCTCAGTGGCCGACGACGTATCATGTATCAAAATCGGATTGCTGTATTAACAATCGGATGTACATACGCACTAAAAACATAACCCCTCTTTTGGGCTTCGCCGTAGTGGGATAAAAGGACACCGTAGTTTTGCAAGGCTAGAAGTATTATATACTCTTTATTGCACTTTGTGATACACATTAATACAAGTATGATAAAATATGTTAGAGTGTTGGCAAAGGTGGATTTATCTGTAAAAGAAATTTCTTCCAAGCTACCTATCTAAAAGTACATATGCAACATATACATAACATAAACATATACTCATATCTAGATATACTCATTTTTATAGTTACATAATAAACAAACACACACATACATATCTACACATATTAGATATAAATTTATACATATAAAATAAGTAAAATAATAGAATTATGATTAATCGTTTATTATAAATAGCAAACAAATAATTATTTGCTGACAATAACATGTTTAAGAAGCATGTTAAAAATTAAAACTTAACGCCGCATCATATCATTTAGATAGACATTACATCAGCTAATAATTTAACTTAAAACGATAGTGTCCCATCACTCCCTTTCAAATCCACACTATCATCAACTCAAATCGAAATATACATAAAAAAATCCCCCATTGCAAAATATCCCATTATTTTTTAAATAATCTTCAAATGACGACCTTTGCACGGCGCGTATTAAGTGATATGAGCATGTCAAAATGTCTGTCATCGATCATTTCAACCGCTAATGGGTTTGTGATAGGTTAACAAGGCACAATTGCCTTGTTTTGTCTTACCTGTGGCCCCGGGTTGTTTATTGCTTAATATATAATAAAAAAATTATATGAACGTACATGTGTAGTCATTATATTTCACTTAAGAAAACAAATAAAGTTTCTTGTTAGAAATTACTATGTTGAAATGAACACGATAGCTGTGGGTTTAAAATTAAAATTATAAAAATCAAAGGTAATAATCTCAGACTGGTTAAGTAACTGCTGCGTTGAGTTGAGAAAATTGGGAGAAAATAATTAGAGACTTGTCTCTAGTCGACCCGAAAATACCTACTAACCCCATGGGTGTAGGAATAGAGAGTGAGCTAGTGTTTCGAGCCCATCCACGAATTTTCACCAGATTCATTTTTTCATTTTCCTTTTCCTAGAAATTTCAACCAGCAGTTTCTGAGATTTTTGCGTTCAACCAAACAAAATATAAAAAAAACTAAACATATCCATTGACTAAAACTAGTTAAGCTAATGCAGATCGAAGGATAACCCAACTCATTTCAGAGGAATGCGCTGGATGGCGTAACACTAGCACTGTTGCAAGCACTGCACTGTGCAGCGAGCGTCTCGAGAATGTTAAATATACGAGTACACCTACCTTATACCTACGAGAGGCTCATCTTTCATGTAAACATACCTATGTAAGTCATCTTAATAAATTTCTAAGGCTTATTTGTAATCACATTATGGTAATGTTTTTTGTGGTAGTTTTAGCATTTTTTAAAATTTAATTAAACCAGCTTCACTCTGTATGCACAAGCAGGGTAGGCAGAGGTAACCTAGTGTTAAGACACTCCGTTCACCGCTTTTTGCCGAATTTTTCAAGGTATTGGGTGTAAGCGAAATAGTTACAGGTTCGATCTCTATACAGGAGAACGATGTTTCCTCGCTCTGGCAAAACAAGATATCTTTCTATATACAAAACTTTAAAGTGATTGATATACCCGGAAATTGGAAAATCCACCCCCCAGAAAGTTAAATAGGATGTTGAAAGTTTATATAAAATATCGAAATACAATATACCTAAATTTATGAAAATGAATATATATTTCTTATATTTATTTTGTTTAGCTTCACATACGAAACTGGGAACCTAGTGCTTAGACACTTCGTTCATTAAAACACTTCCGTTCCCTACTTTCCGTTGAATTGAATTCATCACATGTTGAGTCGCAGAACTCAACACCGCTATGCTACGAGATCATTCCTATTAAATACAATTTACATAATAATATAATTTAAATACACAATCGATGCGTTCACTTCAGTACAGTAGGCCACACCGTATTACAATAACAAATTGTTATTTAACAAAACGACAAGATAATCCAGATTTGCATAATGTGGGAGAGTGGCGTAAGCTGCTAGTAGCTTCACTGATCTTATATAATGTATGTAATGCAAAAAGTATGACTCATTAACTTACGAGTATAATATACTAATATATAAAAGTGTGAGTTTGATTGGTTGAAGGCGGTTATCTCAGGAACTGGTGATTTTAATTGACAAATGCTTTTTCTGTTAGATAGTTTATAGGGTATTTATAAATGTCGTAATAAAAGTTTTATAGGAAAGCAAAAGTAGTAATTATATTAATGATTTCTGTTATTCTTCCCCCCTTAGATCCAAAAAAAACCAGTCAGGTTTCCGTGCCTATTTCAGTATTGTAGGTCAACGGGAAGAAGAACTTATAATAGAACTTTCATATGAAACAAACCACAAACATAAGTTTGTAATGAGTTTTTTCTATGAAATGGCTAAAACACACATTTCGAATTTTTTCCTTTAATTGTATTGTAAATTCACTCTTCGTGTCAAATTTCCTAAATGTAGGTCGACGAGACGCCAGTAACCTATAGGTTATGATTACGCGGCGAATTTCATGCAAAATGCAACAAAAACTTTGCATAAATGTTCGTATCTTTCGATTGCGTTGACCTATAAGCTTGATTTTTTTGTGTGCTTAAAGATATTAACTTCCACTTTAAATTTCCACACTATCTCAAGATATATATATGGCCTTGACAGGCGGACAGACGATCAACAAAGTGATCCTCTACTGTCTAAAGGTTCCGTTTTTACTTTATGAAGTACGGAACCTTAAAAAAACTTTTTCATGATTAATTTGAATAATACAAATAAAACCTAGACTTCACAGGCAATATAATAGCAACTAACAATAATATAATGTATTTAACAACAGGCACGTGACCTTACATCTCTTGAACTTTGCCGGCAAGTGTTTACGTGTCCGACAACCATGCAAATAGGTATTGTATCTACTGACACCTGCTACTTGCGGTCCTCGGAGAGTAATTGGTTGTTTAGATATTTTAATAATTTAAATGGCTCTATTGTTAAGTGGATTGAATACCGTGGGTGGTGCAGATTTGATATATTCTTTTATTTCTGCATTTCGACACGCAGAAGAAAGTTAGTGTCAGAATACTCCGTTCCCAGTATTCGAGACATTGCGTGGTGCGTTATGGTAAATAATTTAATTTTCTTAAAATGTCTATTAAGTTTAAGGACTTTTTTTTTGGTATTTAGCACTGTCACAATATGAATAAGAAGGCAGAGGAAACCTCGTTCGCCGCTTTCCACTAAATTCTGGAGGTATTGCGTGTTGAGCGACGGAACTCAACGCCGCGCTTTGCCTCGACGCCTGAGCGAAGATGTAAAAATATAAATTTAAATAAATATTTCTTTTCCTCGAGTGGGGATCCAATCTAGAACATATCGTGCCCCTGCGCTACGACCTGTTTCCAAATATAAATATAATATGTTTGTACTCGTATATTCCAGAAATAATGAATCCAAAGGTTGCAGTTTCAAACTTTAAAATCAGAAAACTTTTAAGACAAATTTTACAGCTACATAAAGAAAAGAATATCTCAAAAGAGAGTTTATTAATTAAGATTTCACTTTCACACAGCTGCCGGGCCTGGCCACTGTCACTGCCGCTCCAAGATTCTCATGCAGCTCATGTGTTATGTCATTATTAGCTTAGAAGTTTAAATGTTATGTGAAGCTATTGACTAAAAGGGTCAACCATTTTCCGAGCTCGCTACTTGTTTGTTTTGTATATTGAAATATATAATACGTAGGCTTAAGTGGGTTTCCTGTTTTAAATATATTCTTGTTCTATGATTGAAATATTCATAATTTTGGATGTAACTTTTCGATTTTTAGAGCAGTATTTTTTAACTGTACAAGGCATTTTTTGTTACTANAATTTCTGCATTTCGACACGCGGAAGAAAGTTAGTGTCAGAATACTCCGTTCCAAGTATTCGAGACATTGCGTGGTGCGTTATGGTAAATAATTTAATTTTCTTAAAATGTCTATTAAGTTTATGGACTTTTTTTTTGGTATTTAGCACTGTCACAATTCCACTTTCCACTATATTCTGGAGGTATTGCGGATTGAGCGACGGAACTCAACGCCGCGCTTTGCCTCGACACCTGAGCGAAGATGTGAAAATATAAATTTAAATAAATATTTCTTTTCCTCGAGTGGGGATCCAATCCAGAACATATCGTGCCCCTGCGCTACGATTGGCTTGCAAATACAAATATAATATGCTTGTACTCGTATATTCCAGAAATAATGAATCCAAGGGCTGTCGTTTTAGACAAATTGTACAGCTACATAAAGATAAGTATGTCTCAAAAGAGAGTTTATTAATTAAGATTTCACTTTCACACAGCTAATGCCACTGTCACTGCCGCTCCAAGATTCTCATGCAGCTCATGTGTTATGTCATTATTAGCTTAGAAGTTTAAATGTTATGTTAAGCTATTGACTAAAAGGGTCAACCATTTTCCGAGCTCGCTACTTGTTTGTTTTGTATATTGAAATATATAATACGTAGGCTTAAGTGGGTTTCCTGTTTTAAATATATTCTTGTTCTATGATTGAAATATTCATAATTTTGGATGTAATTTTCCTATTTTTAGAGCAGTGTCTTATTTTTTAACTGTGCAAGGCATTTTTTGTTACTAGTCTTTATTAATGTCTAAAATATTAAAATTAATACAAATATATGTTTTATTTAATTAAAGAAACGTGGTGTTGGGCTTCGTAACTCTGAGTGTCTTAAAATTAAGTTTTGTCTGCCTATCCTGCTATAATAGCGTAATACAGCGTAATCCTATACTAATTTGCAAAGTGATAAAACACAAAAGATTTTTCGTCTTTTGGATTTCTTTAGAACAGAGAAAACTTAGTGTAAAAACAATTCATTCTCCACTCTTCGTTCTTTCTAGAGCGCTAAAATTAAGATAATATATATAAATATGGGGGCCCTAGGTTAAATATTATGGGGCCCTAGTGAGAAACGAACCCATCACCATTAACTTCATAGTCAGAAACTCAACCACTGCATAACGATATTATATTTCATTTCTATCACATATTACCTTATTCTAGGACAAATCGATTTATCTAATGTCTTGTGTTATATTTACATTTAACGTGGGCGTTCAGAATAAATAACTTATGCACATTCAGTGTAATTTAAATTTATAGATTCTTCTATATATGGATATATGTTGAAAATTTATGATAAACATAATATTATGTTTTATAATTGCTTATTACTTAAATGTCATATTTCTAATATGTTATTTCTGGTTATGTGAAAGTAGGTTTTATTCATTAATATCTAAGTATTATAGAGCTATATTTCGAAGTTGCAAATTAAATTGAGGCCGTCGTAGCGCGTCGACTGTTAATGCTATGGTTCTGGGTTCGATGCCCATTCGAAACAATAAATTATTAACATTTTTGTCCTGATGAAATAAAGTATGGTATTTCGATAATTTATTTTGTCTGGACATAAAATTGGGCAGAAACTCGAAGGTCTTAATGTCTTAACACTAAGTTCTTGCTATCGCATAGAGTAGAATACAGTATCCACCAAAAGAATAGAGACCAGTGTTGCCAGACGTCCCGATTTTGGCGGGATGTCTCGATTTTTAGCCCTAAATTTAAATATCTCGGACGGACCAGACATGGTCCTACTTTTCGTGAATTATTTCATGCACTTAGATAATTCTTTTTTAATAACTTTATTTTTTGTAATAAGTTACTAATAATTCCAGGGATAAATCCGCTTACCTCCTAGACAAACTTCGACAACTTTGGTAGGTACCTACAATTCTATCCCATCACTAAAAAGAACCATTACGCTCATACAATGCCATAAGGACGACATAACGATAAACATATCAGATCGTCTCACTTATAAAAGTGTCCCAACAAACAGCGCCCGCGACATGTGAAAACTCTACACAATATATGCATTTAAAGTATGAGGATTAATGAGAGCGGTCTAGTGAGAAAATGTGTTGGAACATGAGATTACTGATACGACCTAAGTGAGTACGCATCATGTGCTTATTATTAACTTTAAACGTTTTTTAAATAAATATTTGTATTTCTGCAAACAGCGGCGTTTAGTTCCGCAACCTAATATGTAGAATCTTTGAAAAAGATCGGTTTCCTACTTTCCACCAAACTTTCTAGGCATTGCATGTTGAGTGGCGGATCTCAAAACGTTTCATTACCACAGTGAAAAAGTTATAAATATTAATAAATATTAATTCCTTTCCCCAAGTAGGAGTCGATTACACAACCGTCGCGTTTGAATGCTTGTGCAACTGCGCCACGACGGCCTTGTTTCCTGTTCTTCATTTTATAGAAATATTAAAAAATATACTCTACTAATATGTGAGGAATGTAGTGTTTTAAGACTAGGTTTCCTCTGCCTACCCTGCTAAATACGGTACAGGGTGAAGCAACTCTTAACAGCATAGCTCTTTTACTTGCTATTTAGTATACTAAACTTATATTAATATTTAACGTAATCGCAACAAAAACTTTCGCAACTACACGATTGAAAATTACTGGGAAACCCTAAATTCTGAACCTAGTTTCTAATAATGAAATTCCGTATATAATTAAAATCTGGTAGCCTTTTTGTACGTATACAAGGACAGGCGTGGTTTAGTTATTATTATATATGAAGTAGATATTTTAGATGAATATTTAACAATTAGAAGAAGACATTCCTTTAAATACGTTTTAAAAAATCTCTGAACGCACTGAGATGGTTTCCAAGACGCGCAAGTTTATTATTTTTTTCTTTTTTCCTACGTGTGGAATAATTCTTTGAAAATTTTAATAAGACGTAAGTACCGGCACTCAACGCCGCGCTCTCTACCAGCGGAGGAAGAACATGAACTGATTTTTTTTGGTTAGTTGGAAAATGTTATAAAAATATTTAGTAAGTGAGTTGTTAAAATTGTAACAATGTTTTACGGTTAATACCAAATAATATAATTTTATTGAGTTTTGAATACTTTTATTCGGCCGCTATCATAAAACAGTAAAAAATTCAATGATATTACTAAAATATTGTTTTATAATGGATATTTCAGCTATAAAAATATTGAGTTTTTATTTTTTTTAGTTTATTCAACAAAGCAATGCCTCTAGAATTCGGCGGAAAATGGGGAAAAGAAGTGTATTAATGGTAATAGACTCTTAACACTAGGATCCCAGGTTCTCTCTGCCTACCCTGTAAGCTGCGCCTGTAAGATACAACGTGAAGCCAAAAAAATATATTTCTGCTCAAATACATATACCCTCAACCATCACGCTAAATAATGAAAGTTATTGAAACTAATGAAAATAAATAACAATCAACCATAAAAAAGAGTAAACCCATATATTAAACAAACTGAACTAAATAAAAACATAATTTTGAACGCAATACGAGCACTAATTCATCAACGTTACTGCGACAATAGCGCAAGCCGGCCTTGGCCGTGCCGTGCCAGTGCCCGCTGTAATGACACGTTGTGCTCAGTGAAAATTAGTAAAACAAATGTTTAGATTTCCCTCTTCATTTATTTATGTTCAGATTTTTTTTCAGCCTCGTGCTGTATCCCGCATGTAGCAGAGCAGGCAGGGGAAGCCTAGCGCTAAAGAACCAACTATCCAGACACTCTGTTCTCTGTTTTGCACCCAAATTTGAGATATTGTGGGATGTGTAGCGGACCTCAACGCCGCATATTGTTCGCCAAAACAGGCAAACGAAACTAATTAATTCCCACGTATGAAGATTGAACTGAGTTCTACATAGACAGACAGAGGCCCTCCCACTGCACCATGATATCCTCAACTCAATTATAAAAGCAGAAATAAGAAGAACAAGTAAGAAATCAATAGAACACATAATGATGGAAACAAGACATATAAAATAAATAAAAGAAAAGCCAATTAGCCTCTAACTTCAACCTTTAACCTGGGCAGGAACTTCAATATCTGGTAACTCTCGCCCACGTCAGACCTGCACACGTGTACCCTCAAGAGTTCTCTGTGCATTTCATATCATAAATTGTTATAATATTTGAAAATTTAATATGTAATGTC
Organism: Heliconius cydno galanthus; assembly: GCA_036379175.1. NCBI lineage: Eukaryota > Metazoa > Arthropoda > Insecta > Lepidoptera > Nymphalidae > Heliconius > Heliconius cydno. The sequence goes on from JAKRZM010001257.1 coordinate 161,070, forward strand.
GGTTATGGAAAATCACTGCGTTCCAACCTAGAATGTCAGAGCCAATAATATAACCTTCAATTTTACGCTGTATCAAGCAGACAGAGGGAACCTAGCGTTAAGACACTCCGTTCCCCACTTCCGCCAAATTTTCGAGGCATTGCGTGTTGAATGGCGGAACTCAACACCGCGTTTGTACTAAAGCAATAGCTTTAGTACCACAGCGAAGAAAATATTTATAAATAAAAATTCATTTCCCCGAGTAACAATCGAACCCCCAACCGTCGCGTTAAAGTGACACGATTGTGCCCCTACACTACGACGGCCTTTATTAAGTTGGTGATATGAAAAATCATTATATTCCAACCTAAAATCGATGTACACATGTAATACCACTGGTGCCTCTACACCATTGTTGTCTCTACTTAATATTTAAAACACAAAAAATACTCTTCCATAGAAAAGTACAAGGAAAAATTAGAAGCCGAAAAAATAATGCGCTCAACGTACTTATGTCCTTGTCAATTGCATCTGACATCACATCCGGTTGCAATCAACCGCTCATTAAAGTCTTAAGATGGTTGACCAATTACCAATGGATTGTAATAAAAACGAACGAAATATAGAAAGGTTCCCTTTGTTCGATTTACGTAAGTATCGATGTTTCGAGGTTGGAATTTAGTTTCTTTTTGAGGTTATCGCAGTATGGTGACACAGCTTTGGTACGTAAAATGTGATGATCGTGAGTTCGATCACCAGTCGGGGAAATAAATTATTTTCATTTCTTCACACTTTTACGATAAAATATGCGGTTGCCATTTTAAAATTGTATAACTACGAGATTATGGTACCAAGCGAGCGACACAGCCATCAGTAAATCACAAACCTAACTATGAGAATGATTTACATACGTTTACGTGATCTATGTGTCCGTCCACTCCACACCATCAATCAATAGGTAGTTTACTTAGTAATTATTCATTTTTTAGAGTTTTCCTGAAATTCAATACACACTTACGTGCATTATTCTATTGAAATCTTGGATATAATGAATAGGTAGTGAGACGAGAATAAAAAAACACACATGTGATAAAAAATATCAATTCAGTTTTCATTTTCCCTGTATGACGCTAGTAGTTGTTTACTTCAGTTGTTATGTTGCTAGTAATATATTAATATGTTAATATTAATATTTTTTTACCGTCACGCTGTATCCCGCACAAAGCAGGGTAGGCAGAGGGAACTGTCGAGTCACGGAACTCAACGCCGCGCTTTGCTTCGACATCAGAGCGAAGTACAAAAAATATAATTCATAATAATTCATTTCCTCGAGTAGGAATCGAACTCAAAATCTGTAACGTTCACAGTCACACTTAGTGCCCCTGCGCCACGACTGGTCCCATATGTAATATGTCAGTTTTTAAGAATATTTTTTAGATCCACACTATATACCGCATATAGCAGAGTGGACAGTGGGAACCTAGGGTTTAGACACTCCATTACCCACTTTTTGACCATTTTTGAATACCTCTATCTACCCTGCTATATTGTGCTTTAATTAATATCCTTGTAAGATTTAACAAAGACATTCATATAAAAAAGAACCTTTTATTTGATTATGTAATAGCACTTGTATTAACAATATGTCATAGAGTTAGGTTTATATTTACAAATAGTATGAATATAAATACCTAGTGTGAATAATACCAATAATATTATTATTTATATTAGCTATTTTTTAAAACGACCTTGTTGACACTAGTGTTAATAGTTTTTAAGTGGATAAGATGGTTATGGATTCTAATATCACTTTGGATTTATGATGCAAGACTGAACACACTATTATGACTCCAGAATTCCGCGTATAGTGAGAAACATTAGTGTTTTAATGAGAGCAGAGTGTCTTAATATCAGGTTCCCAGGTAAAGGAAGCTACTTTCGGATGATATCATGCACATATATCTCAATAGCAACCTACATGCCATTATATAGGTGATTAACTTTGCAAGAAAAATATTATAAGTTACATTTCGCAAGGTAGCCTCTTCAAAATCGTAATGTCGCAATGTATTAAATGTATATTTAAAATTGCCGAGCTAATTGTGATTGGGTCAAGGGAACATTTTAAATTGATAGGTATTATAATTTATTTTTTTTATACCTTTTAAATTAGATGTATTATAGGTCAATTGGTATATGATTGCAGAACCCGATGGTTTAGTTAGCAATAACTTGTGCAAACGTGTTTTTCGTCGTTGTTACACTCTTTATAGAAAGGTTGTGTGGGCTAGTGGGCTATGGAATCAGCTTCACGCTGTATCCCGCTCACAGAAGGGTAGGCAGAGGGAAAAACTGTGTTAAAACATTCCGTTCGACACTTTCCCCAATTTTTCGCGTGCTGAGTGGTGGAACTGTAGAGTGTAGAAGAAAGTTATTTATTATTGGGTTCTATGTATACATATGTATAAGTTGTTTTCCATAACTAAACTGAAGTATTATCAAGCGGTTACAAAGTTGCATCTACCTATTGATATTATCGATTTTAGATAAGCTCTAATCAACTGCTGTTGTCTGGTTCATATTGTATTCGTATTGTTATTGACGACAGTGATCTAGGGACGTAATTAACGGTAATATTTAGGCTAGAAAAACTGCAAAAATAATTATTTTGACAATTTTGCAATATATAAACCATTTTTAACCACTACAAGATAACTATTTTTAATCTCAGCTGCCTATTAAATATTATTTAGTTTTTTCAACCACATATAATGTTCACTAATAACATACACATAAACAAGAAGGTCCTTTTTGGTAGTTACTTAGAAATTATATTTATATTTTGAAAACGTTTTGCCCTAAAGCCTGCTTGCTTAGAAATAGTTACCAGAAAATTATTAAAAATAATTATTAATGATAGAGCAACAATAGTGTGTGTGTGTCACTACACGTGAGCTAATTGGCTCTGAATGTGAATGTGAACATACCGTTTATAGCAATGCACACAAAAAAAACACATTAAGTTCTCCACTCTCCGCCCAATTTCCCAAAACCATCCAACAAACATGCACTGCAGAGAAATAGAAATAAATAGAGCAATACATAAATCTACATAACTAGAAATAAATCTAAAATGTATCCAAACAAAGACTATATATTCACCATTTTGTAACAAATATATTTATTTAAGTCATAGAACGGTCTCGACCGGCTTGTTATTTCAATCATCTTGCGGTAGGTCACGCATATCTTCGGTTACAACACAAATTGGACTTTATCTTACTAAAATAAGATATGAATTCGTTTGAGTTTTCATAATGAATTGTCACGGAACGACTATATCCGCCTGCCATATTGAAAAAAGATCTGGATGATGGCCAAACAATCGCAGCGTGACAATGATGCTCTAATGCCTATTGGTTTAACAAATGTATGTACATTGTTCGAAGATATTCAAATATTTTTTTTTACTTTCACGCTGTATCTCGCATATAGCGGGGTAGGAAGAGGGAACTTAGTGTTAAGACACTACGTTCCTTACGCGCCGTCGAATTTTAATTTTATTTTATCCATTTCAATATAATGACGTGTAAATAATTATTTACAATTAGACAGAAGATTTTTTATCTTCATCATATTTTTCTTTCAGCTCATCTCGATCGAGAGACAGGCCGAGATAACATTTTCACAAATATTAGCTCTAGCAACCTAAATGTTTCATTTTTGCTTAGAAAGTTAAACATTACTTTTAACTTTCTAAGCAAAAATGTTGGTATATTCAATTATTATACATAACTCAATTGTTAGCTTAATAAATTAATTGATAATAAAATAAAATAATCAATAGCTATATTTTATAAATATATACCAATTATTAATATAAATCAATAGTACGATGATGCTTACGAAACATATCTTGCTATATCTTATGCATATAGAACAAAATCGTGTACCAAAGTGCCACCTTGCGTTTACAAAATGTCGAAACCAAATCGCCATCGCTCTAAGCCAATACCTTAATTACTTTTGCAAAACATTTTAATAAAACGTTTGATTTTATTACCTAGAATAGTTAGAACTTATTCCCTTGAATGGTACACAACTACACATAAATTTGCTAAACGCTAAAGGCTATATTAGTAATAGACTTAAAATATATCTAAAGGTGAAATATGTTTTATGTTTTACTAGCTTCTGTTTTCATGAATATTGTATAGGATAGGTAATATTTCTTGACAAACAAACTATCTTTAACGAAAATATTTTTTTCAATTTAAACCGCTAGTTCCTGAGATTGACGCCTTCAACTAAACAAACTGTTGAGCTTTATTATTTTAAACAATTTCATATTAATATTGTCTAAGGCAATCCTCGAGGCACTTCTCTTTGCTTATCCAACTGTACAAAAAAAAATCTCTTCTACAACTAATACTTTCAATAAACGTAAGTCATATAAAATTTACGATACTATAAGTTTTGTATAAAGAAAAATTACCTCAACTTTGTAAATTTTATTTCTAACGTCCAATCCATAAGCTAGGAAATTACTAATTTCAAATACAAAAACGATACTTAAATAGATAGTAAAATTTATTTTAATTTAACACAACCAGTTTTCGCTTGGATATCTTTAAAAGCTTTACCTAATAGTTACTTCAATAATTCTCTATAATTTGTAACTGATACATAAAAGAAAATTTTCTTCTCTGACTGAAAAAAACGATTGTGGGTTCGATTCCCACTCAGGGAAATTAATTAATTTTATTTTCTCTTTATGGTTACAAGACAAAGAGCGGCGTTGAGTTCTGCTATTCAATACGTAAAGTGTCAAAAACTAGAAAATAATGTCTCAAAAAGTAGAAAAGAAGGGAACTGAGTGTTTTGACATTAGATTTGTCTCTACTTATTTAGATTGGAGCCCGCGCCTCTTGGAAACCGATCTAGACCTATGACCACTAAGCCATTCGTTCCTATTAAGCTATGTCAAAATGCTTATAGGTTTTTACAACTCATGTAGTCTACAGTGTGAAGCTGATTTTTTATCTCTGTAAGAAGATTACCAAATATAATTTCCAAGAGCGCGAGTTCATTTCCCGCTCGCACTCAAATGTTGTCTAAATAAGTAAATATCAATATAAATATATTGAAGAGAAATTGTTAATTCTGCAACATACAATTTTGTTTGTAAAATAAATAGTATCTAGAGTATATCTAGTCATCTAGGTTAGTACACTACGTGCTACCTGTACGTATACTGTAGGTAACACACTCCCACCTTGTTTACTAACCTAACCTACACCAGCTCACTTGTTGAAACGTAGTGTGAGGTATTCAAATGTATTCTAATGTCTAAAACTGAGAATAATATTTAAAAATGAGAACTTTTTATTTTACTTGATAAGGAACCTAATTGTGGTTCAGGTTCCCAGTTGGGGGATTGACTTTGATATTATTTATTAATATTTTCTTTTTTTTCCTCTGGTACCAAGGCAAAAGCACGGCTTTGAGTTCCGTCTCTCAACTCACAATGCGTCGAAGTTTCGGCGGAAAGTGGAGAACGGAGTGACTTAACTCTAAGTTCTCTCTGCCTACCCTGCAATATGCGAGATACAGACGGATTTTTTTCGAAAATGTATAGGAAATGAGCGGTCCTGGTTTATATAAACAATCGATTTATTTTTTTAAATAAATTACAGTGCAAAAATACAGCTAGAACTTGCATTTCTTGCTGCATTGCTTCAGTATCATACTGAAATATATGAAAAATACAAAACACAGTACAAAAACAACTTTTTTTTCATGTCCGTTTCACTAGACATACCTACTCGTATAGAAGAAACACGAGTAAAATTTCAAAAAAACACATTTACATAAATATCAGAAAGAAATAGGTTTTAAAATTCTTCAAACATTTTAAAAGATAGGAAAAATGTAGTAAACAATATTATGAATTGTGAAGCGCGAGCGTTCAATTATAGTCACATTGTAGTACAAAGGCCGACGTTTTAATGGGAAAAATAGCGGAGTAATCAACCTCTAACGACGGAACTGTATATAATCTAAGCTGTTTAGTTGGAAATTACTATTTTTGCGGCGCGTAACTAAAAACTGTGTATAAAAAAATTATTTAATTGCATTTTCGATAAATTATATTATAAGTATGTCCTCTAATAGCTGACAACAAATTTTTAGCTTATGTTGCGTATACTAATAGTAGTACATGTCGCATTTAGTATCTAGACACTTCGTTGTGTACTTTTCGCTCGGATTTGTCTTTGCGTGTGGATTGGCGTAACTTAACGCCGCATTTTATCTTTACCAGTACAGAGAAATAAAATTATTCATTCAGTTATAATATCTACTAATATTATCACAGCTTTAGTGTACATTTTGGATATACACACTTCAACTGTGCCAAAGACGTGGCAGTTCGGTAGATAATTTATGCAAATCGAGTTACTCTACTGTCTGTCAATCGATAGCAGCCTTTGAAGAATTAAATGGAACTAGTGACCCGTAATTACTGTCTTATGGCCATCAATACGTGGACTGATCTGGTTAGAACTAATTAAAATATTTCCTTTAACACCAAATATACAATTTTTCATTACAAAAAGGAGAAAAATGAATTATTTCTTGATCTACGAAAACTGGGTTCAAAAATTAGTGCTAATTACAAAGTACAAAGTTTTTAAAATTGATGATTGAGGCAGGTACACAAGCGTACGAGAGGAAAAGCGCGGCGTTGAGTTAACCAGACTTCAGTAGAAAATGAGAAACGAGTGTCTCAATCGACACNTGGAAGATTCGGCGGAAAGTGGAGAACGGAGTGACTTAACACTAGGTTCTCTCTGCCTACCCTGCAATATGCGAGATACAGACGGATTTTTTTCGAAAATGTAATGCGTAATTTTTTTAAAATAAATAACTGAGCAAAAATACAGCTAGAACTTGCATTTCTTGGCGTATTGTTTCAGTATCTATCATAATCATAATACAAAAACAACTTCTTTTTTCATGTCCGTTTCACTAGACATACCTACTCGTATAGAAGAAACACGTGTAAAATTTCAAAAAAATACATTAACATAAATATCAGAAAAAAATAGATTTTAAAATTCTTCAAACATTTTAAAAGATAGGAAAAATGTAGTAAACAATATTATGAATTGTGAAGCGCGAGCGTTCAATTAAAGTCACATTGTACTACAAAGGCCGACGTTTTAATGGGAAAAATAGCGGAGTAATCAACCTCTAACGACCGAACTGTATATAATCTAAGCTGTTTAGTTGGAAATTACTATTTTTGCTTCGCGTAACTAAACACTGTGTAAAAAAAAATAATTTTATTGCATTTTCGATAAATTATATTATAGCTGACAACAAATTTTTAGCTTCCTGGGGTATGTTGCGTATAGTAGTAGTACATGTCGCATTTAGTATCTAGACACTTCGTTGTGTACTTTATGCTCGAATTTGTCTTTGCGTGTAGATTGGCGCAACTTAACGCCGCATTTTATCTTTACTAGTACAGAGAAATAAAATGATTCATTCAGTTATAATATCTACTAACATTATCACAGCCGTAGTGTACATTTTGGATATACACACTTCAACTGTGCCAAAGACGTGGCAGTTCGGTAGATAATTTATGCAAATCGAGTTACTCTACTGTCTGTCAATCGATAGCAGCCTTTGAAGAATTAAATGGAACTAGTGACCCGTAATTACTGTCTTATGGCCATCAATACGTGGACTGATCTGGTTAGAACTAATTAAAATATTTCCTTTAACACCAAATATACAATTTTTCATTACAAAAAGGAGAAAAATGAATTATTTCTTGATCTACGAAAACTGGGTTCAAAAATTAGTGCTAATTACAAAGTACAAAGTTTTTAAAATTGATGATTGAGGCAGGTACACAAGCGTACGAGAGGAAAAGCGCGGCGTTGAGTTAACCAGACTTCAGTAGAAAATGAGAAACGAGTGTCTCAATCGACACGGAATATCTAAACACTAGGTTCTCAGGTTCCCTCTGCCTACCTCGCTTGCTGTATACAGCGTGAAGCTACAAAAATCATATCGAGTGCACGTCATCACGAATTTTGGTATAATCCAAAAATCGTGATCAAAATCGATATTAGCACACGCTCGCTTTATTATTCTCATTATTTTAATAAGTTAACATTGAAATACTGTCGTACCTTCGATAATGGGTTTTAATTATGGGTCTTAAGAACATTATATTCTTGACAGCGAGGCTATAAAAATAGATTTTTATGTGACATGCAAAACGATCGTTTTAGTATAAAAAATATATACGAGTATATTGTTTGTTCTTAGTACCTAACATATCGACATTGATATAGATATGAACAGTTATAACCTATTATTATTATTAACTGTAAATTAGACGATCATAGGTTTGATTCCCACTCAGGGAAATTAAATATTTTATTTAACTCGCTTTTGAGTTTGCAACTTGATGTTGTCTTGTCAGAGATTGGGAATCGAGCCCACAATCATCGCGTTGACAGTTTTTTTTATTTAAATCTTGCTTACACTACAGACTTATGGTCCGTACCATAAATATATACCTACTATAAATAGAAACATAATATATATACTACAAGGACGATCTGGGTACTTCCCCTACCAAAAGGCCCCACACTAAGTACTGACCACGTCTACTACGAAAGTCATTGAACCTGTCTCCAGGTTGTGTGAGCCAGGAACTGGTCCTAGGACAACGAAACGGGATTCTATTTGCAGGTCGTTTGCATTAGAAATAGACTATATTACACTGTTATATTTTACACTAGTGTTCCGCACGCAGTTTCGCTCGGAAACCACTTACATTCCGATTTATCTCGTTTTGGCTAGTAAGGTTTTTTACAACAATATTTTGACATTCTGGAGTTTACTCTAAGATAATATTATTTGTTATTTCTAAAAACGCTGTCCGCCTTGTTATGACGTCATAGAATCTGTAAACATAAAAACTATCAATCAAATCTGTATGTCATTCTTGGCTTAGTGTAACGTGTTGTTTTTAGATAGATACTTAGTAGTACTCATTTTGTATTACAATAAATTTCAGATTTAATTTACCAACTAACAGCTTATATTTTTTCTTAGTTAAGAAGGAATCCTAGTGTTGACTTATTCCGTACCCCAAGTATCGTCCAACAAAAACATTGTAATATCGATTTTTAATGTAGAAGAACCAATATTAACTATTTAAGCCTTACTTATAAAAACAATTAAGAAATCTAATATAAATAGGCATTTACACTGATTTTAACTCCACTTTTTAGTAAAATTTGCTACCATTGCATTCAAATATGTCTTAATAGCGTTGTACATACATATATGATTGGTATTTATTCATTCACAATGATTGGTTACAACAGAAAGAAAAACATAAATTATCACCTGCTATATATAGATTAAAACTATTATTATAAATAAATTGAAGGAAAATATTTTAATAATAATGATAACACAAAATAAATGCATTTATTATGAGAAGATTCTCAGAAGATCTTAAGACGTGTACTTAGAACTGATATCTTAAGAAATAACAAAAAAACCAAGAAAAACATCGTACGTAGGTGCATATGCTCGCTGATGCTTACGCGTCGTGGTGCAGTGGTAGGCCGCCTGACTGGAATGCGGTTGCGAGTTTGATTCGCATTCAGGGGAATTACATAGCTCTGTTAACAACCGCCGTTAAGTTCCGCATCACTCAGCACGCAATGTCTCGAAAATTGGGCGGAAAGTAGAGACCGAATTGTAACTAGATTCCCTTTGCCACCTAACAAAAATGTAATATTCCTTAGTCCTAAATTTGAAATGCATACATAGGTGCAAATTAATAGAAAAACTATTTAGGGCCATATTTATAAACCGTAGTCCAAGTCTGAGATTAATCGATTAAGATACTTTTTTCATTCAAAAATTAAGTAGGTATATATATATGTATGAATGAAAACGGCATCTTAAGTTCGATCTTAGACTTGAGAACGATTTATAAATACTGGCCCTAAGGAATGCCTATTGAAAAACCTATTTACTATTATTACAACATATTCAAATATTATGCAAAAGTGCGAATAATATCAACTAAACGCATATACTAGTAGATTACCGAAACCACTAATTTGATTATTCTGCACACGTGTGACCTGAGCGGTGCTACGTCAGTGCTCGGGCTTCATATTACTAGAAGTAGTATAGAATAGAAGGAATAAAGGAATATTTTAGCGTTTTTTTAAAAGTGTTATTTACTAGGAAAGGAAAATATTTAAAAAATATCAAAAAATCAGGTGAGAGATTTCAGGTTCCCGCTGATAAATATAGGCATAGATTTTTTTTTAAATAACCAAATATGGTATACTTGTACATGATATTCTTGTTACCAGAGCGGGAAAAACTTTTTAACTCCCTTGAGTGTTAATCGAACCCACAATCATTACATTTACGGCCAGACGCAGAGCCACTGCGACATAACGGTCTGATACACGATTAAGAACTTTTTTGTGTTTTCATTTTAATCGTAAAACAAATTGTACATAAGGAAAACAGCTATGAATTTTAAATTCAGATAAAACACCGGCATGATCGATTATAATAAAAAAATCTACTACACGTGTATCTTCTCTTATTGAAACAACTTTTTATCATATCAGGTTTAGGGGAAAACCCCGTTCCTCGCGCATCCCCGAAGTCAACGTTTTGTTTTGTCTTTCATAGAACTTTATTTTACGCCTAACAAATTTAAAAAGCAAGCATTATTTCACCCTCTAGAAGGCAATAATACTTTTAAGAGATTTTCGGGAACCTCGATGAATGAATGCGTTTAAAAATTAATAATTATCCATGATTTTCTTTTATCCAAATTAATCAATCAATATGATTGGGTAGACCCAGGTAATTCTAGACCCATTATGGTATATAAATCAGATGATAGGATATTTCTAATAATTACGTACCAAAGTGTCACGGAGTGTCTTAACACTAAGTTCCTACTGCCTACCCTGCTGTGTGCGGGATACAGCGTGAAGCTGATTTAATTTATCCTGCGTGAAGCGGATATTTTATCCATATTTTTAAATAATAAATTCGTTGCAGAGCCCACTAACTAGAGTGCTAGGCAAACACCAGATGCCCTTGAGCGTATCCGCCTACGCAGGTATCGATTTTACAAGAATCGACTACAATACGGCTTCATGCGTGCATCGTTACACTAACGTAACAATTAAATATATTTCATACAAAAGTAAACCTTAATTGTGTTGGATAAATGGTATAATTGTATAAATACTTGTATATTTACGACTTTTTAAACGGGGAAGTACCGGTAATTACATAGAGGTATTATAGCTCAGTTCAGACCGACCTTGGTGGAGATTCGTATCTTAGTGTCACTTTGATGTCATCTTAAACGGATAGTTTCTGAGGATACATAATAGTATGTATAAATTAATATTAAGAAATATATAAAACATTCAATTTTAAATATTTATGTTTAAAATCCTTAACTTAATGGTTAAAATTGTAATATCTATGCTAATATTATTAATCTGAAGAGATCGTTTGGTTTAATCCACTAATCTTAAGAACTACTGCTTCAAATTGTTTTTTTTTTGTGTAGGATAGTCCACGTATCGAGACAGGCTATAAGCTTTAAAATATCACGTTAATACTTTCGATGTAGTTCATAGTAGCTACGGTGAGAATTATCTCAGGCAACGTGATGTTACATGTGTCAAATACAACTCTTCAGTTGTTTTCCTCCGACCTTGCAAGCAAAGCCGTAGATAACACATAGTTTAAAATAATGATTACAAAACGCAACGAGTTAAGTGTCTCAAAATGTCAATGTGTCAAAAAACGTAAATTGGAAAACGAAGTGAAGTGAAGCTCAAAAAAAAGAGAAATCTGAAATCTACGTAAATTAAACCAAAAGTGTTTTCTTACTCTACCTATACTAAAATTATTATACATAGATATATATAGCATCGTTTTTGCAAATAGAAATGTAAACAAATTAGTTTTTGTGTAGAATCACGTATTAAAAGGGCATTAGGTTCGTTTGTAGGTCCGTTCGTTACTCTCGTAATAACGTCTTTCTAATTTACTTGTGACATAACAGTCATTCGAGCACGTCTAAAGGTATAATTGCATAGATATCATTCGTAATGCAACTTCCTCGGTACGGTCACAAATTATTATTTAGAATGGCATCTTAAAATTATTGTGGCAAAACTAATAGGTTATAGTATGCTAAGGATTTTAGTTTACTATAAAGGAAAAAACAAAGCGAAAATATTGCTTATACAATTCTAGTCGTCCTTGGAACGTTGTTTGAACTTTAAGACGTAAAATTGAAATTACCCAGGGATGCCTTACGTCGCCTTCTTGTCTGTTAGTCACTCAGTAACGGAAGAGTTTTGGGAGTCGAACCCTCGACCCCCCCGACTATATATATATATATAATTATAATATATTGTATATATATAATACTGTGTTTGATATTCCTATTCTGTTTGATAACGAAGCAGAATAAAAGCCTTTCTATTGCAAGACACTGAATTGAATCAACAAGACCATAACCATTGTTTCTCAAGTGTTATTATATTTTATCTATTTCTCGTTATATAATAAAGATATATTGCTATAAATAATACAAAAAGAATAAAAAAGTAGTTTAAGCATTATGTTTATAACATTTTTAGCTAAAGCCATTTATCACATACAAGTTGCAAATTCGACTCATATCTGACTAAATAAATTATTTTTATTTCCTCACTCAGTCAAGCCCCAGGGCGGCGTTAATTTACGTCACTTAACACGCATCGTCTTTGATTCGCGCGGAAAATTAAGAACAATGTCTTGACTCTAGATTCTTTTTGCCTGAAATATACTTCTTTCTCTATTTTCTGCTTTCGTAAATTCCAAATAAGTTTCGCTTTAAAACATCTTTCTTTAAAGCATTTTTATAAGCTTACGTTATATCTTGCATTAAGCAGGATAGAGAGAGGAAATCTGGTATCCTATTGCTCGTTAAGGGGCGAAACTCAACGCCGCGCTTTGTTCATTGCGATAGCATGTAAATGGTTTTTTTAACACGAACGAGAATCAAACTAGACGGCCCACAGCAAAGTAATTTCCACAGAAAAATAAAAACAAAACGACCAAATAAAGTAGAATAATCAGATGTACTAACACAGAGTAATGTTTATTACATTCTAAATTAGCATATTAAATTCACTTTGTTATTAGGCAACGTCTGTCTGTTACGACGGACGGTGCGGCGCTTGTTTACGCAATGCATCTCGGATCGCGATGCATCAGTTATAGATTGTATTTTTTGATGGCCTTTCCTCTTTTGTAATTCTCACTTATCAATCATAATAATTGAAATGTATGTATATTTTGAAAGGTATATTTTGTCTTGGTATAGTTATGTGGGATTTAAATTTGATTGTGAACGCGATGGTTGTGGTTTCCATTCCTAATAGGAGAATATTTCTTTTTAGCTTCACTTCACTGTATTCCGCACATAGCAAGATAGCCAGAGAGAACCTTGGAACCTATTGTTAAGACACTCTGATACCATTAAGACATTTATAATTATTTTCATTTCTCGGTCTAATGAGACAAAGAACGGCGTTGGGTTCCGTCTCCCAATATCTTTAAAGTGAGGGCCTCATTCTTTTTTACCTTTAAGTGACGGTGGTTGGTTAATATATATAAAAATATATTATAAAAGTTACTATAGTAATAACAAAAAACATATTTTTATTATTTTAAAATTACAGCAGGTAACGAACCCACTACAATAACTAAAATACAATTAAACAAAACATAAAAAATAAAGACAACGTGAACTATAAATATACAGTAATTATACAAATAAGAATATTTGTTCTCGCGTGAATTATACACATTGATTCGTTAGAAAGTTCTTAAAATAGCATCGCGAGAATTAAAGTACATGATTGAGTTGAAATTAGTTAATTAATAATAACAGAGGCTGTCGTGGCGCAGTGGCCCAACGTCTGGATGTAAACGCTACAGTTATGGGTTTGATTCTCGCTCGGTGGGTCGTTTACAACTACCGCGCCCGCGCTAGCACCGCGTTCAGTAACGTCAGTCTACCGTAATGTCTCGATTGTTGGGCGCAAACTGGTGGAAGGAGTGTCTTAACACTAGGATCGTGAAACTAAAAATTATTGGAAATAATTTGAAGGGCATTCTGAAGTAGGTAATAAGGAAAGAATTGGTGTTAGTGGTGTGATTATTTTCTGTATAGCTTTAGCTAAAAAGAGAGATAGTGTCAAAGTGAAAGTAAGACTGAAGAATCTTCACTGAACGACCTTTATTTTTTTTAGCTTCACGCTGTGTCCCGCTAATTTTAAACGCGACAGGTTGTAAGTTCGATTCCCACTCAAGGAAATGAAATTGTGGTAACAAGGCAAAGCTCGGCGTTTAATTCCGCCACTCAACACGCAATGCCTCCAGAACTTGGCAGAAAACGGAGAAAGGAGTGTGTTAACACTAGGTCACTGCTGCTTACTCTGTTATGTGCGGGATAGAGCGTGACGTACATGTTTACGTATCCACTTATAGAACATAAGCCATGCACATTGGAGGTTTCATCTTGGTTGCAAATACTAATTACGCATTATGTCGTAAACATTCTGAATACAAAATGATAATGATTTTCTGTATTAGATAAATAATGTTAATATGAGTTTGTGGAGTAATTGGATTTTATATATGTTTATCATAAACCATAGACATCGTATGGTTCTAATCGTTTAGCATACTTCTTATACTTATAATATTGTTTTCTTTGTACAGATCAGCCAGGCCAGGCTCTTGAGGCCAGTTCTGGTGCAGGGAAAGAAGTTTGTCCTATCCTGCCATGTGAGGAATACAGCGTGAAGCTAAAAAAAAGGAAATCAAATCGTACTGTATAGGAAAGACTAGTATTAGTAATCCTAGAAAGTAATATGTGTTGTTAAGAACGGAGTGGCCTCACTTGGGCTTTGTTTGTCTAGTTATGAAATTAAGATTTTTTTATATATAATGCACATATACATAGCAAAATAGGCAGCAAGAATCTAGTGTTAAGAGTTGAGACATTCCGATCCCCCATATCGCCTTAATTGAGATTGAGTGTTGTGTGACAGGTATCAATGGTTTGCTTTGTCAAAAAAATATAAATATTCTATATGTAATAAATTTGAACTTTTAATCCTTCGATTAATTCAGACTTATTCCAATTATATTCTTATGATGTCATTGTGTCCTTCATACAAAGTAAAAGTGTAACGAGCAAAAACTTATCTACATATTTCAAGACATTCTCATATAGGACCTGAAGAATTTCTCATTAACATTGAAATCGTATCACTTAAAATTCAACGCAGACATTTAAAAAACTAAAATCTCAGACATATTTGGTAAATTAGTTCGCAAGTAAATACAATTAACTTTTTCGTTTCACCTACATTAAATAGAGCANTGATTCTAGATTCTTTTTGCCTGAAATATACTTCTTTCTCTATTTTCTGCTTTCGTAAATTCCAAATAAGTTTCGCTTTAAAACATCTTTCTTTAAAGCATTTTTATAAGCTTCACGTTATATCCCGCATTTAGCAGGATAGAGAGAGGAAATCTAGTATCCTATTGCTCGTTAAGGGGCGAAACTCAACGCCGCGCTTTGTTTCATTGTGATAGTATGTAAATGTTTTTTTAACACGAACGAGAATCAAACTAGACGTCACACAATAAAGCATTTTGTATAGAAAATAAAAACAAAACGACCAAATAAAGTAGAATAATCAGATGTACCAACACAGAGTAATGTTTATTACATTCTAAATTAGCATATTAAATTCACTTTGTTATTAGGCAACGTCTGTCTGTTACGACGGACGGTGCGGCGCTTGTTTACGCAATGCATCTCGGATCGCGATACATCAGTTATAGATTGTATTTTTTGATGGCCTTTCCTCTTTCGCAATTCCCACTTATCAATCATAATAATTGAAATGTATGTATATTTTGAAAGGTATAGTTTGTCTTGGTATAGTTATGTGGGATTTAAATTTGATTGTGAACGCGATGGTTGTGGTTTCCATTCCTAATAGGAGAAAATTTCGTTTTAGCTTCACTTCACTGTATTCCGCACATAGCAAGATAGCCAGAGAGAACCTTGGAACCTATTGTTAAGACACTCCGATCCCATTAAGACATTTATAATTATTTTCATTTCTCGGTCTAATGAGACAAAGAACGGCGTTGGGTTCCGTCTCCCAATATCTTTAAAATGAGGGCCTCATTCTTTTTTACCTCTAAGTGACGGTGGTTGGTTAATATATATAAAAATATATTATAAAAGTAAATACTATAGTAATAACAAAAAACCCGCTACTAATATAACTGAAATACAATTAAACAAAACATAAAAAATAAAGACAACGTGAACTATAAATGTACTGTAATTATACAAATACGAATATTTGTTCTCGCGTGAATTATACACATTGATTCGTTAGAAAGTCCTTAAAATAGCATCGCGAGAATTAAAGTACATGACTGAGTTGAAATTAGTTAATTAATAATAACAGAGGTTGTCGTGGCGCAGTGGCCCAGCGTCTGGATGTAAATGCTAAGGTTTTGGGTTTGATTCTCACTCGGTGAGTCGTTTACATCTACCGCGCCCGCGCAAGCAACGCGTTCAGTAACGCCAGTCTACCGTAATGTCTCGATTGTTGGGCGCAAACTGGTGGAAGGAGTGTCTTGACACTAGGATCGTGAAACTAAAAATTATTGGAAATAATTTGAAGGGCATTCTGAAGTAGCTAATAAGGAAAGAATTGGTGTTAGTGGTGTGATTATTTTCTGTTTAGCTTTAGCTAAAAAGAGAGATAGTGTCAACGTGAAAGTAAGACTTAAGAATCTTCACTGAACGACCTTTATTTTTTTAGCTTCACGCTGTGTCCCGCTAATTTTAAACGCGACAGGTTGTAAGTTCGATTCCCACTCGAGGAAATGAAATTGTGGTAACAAGGCAAAGCTCGGCGTTTAATTCCGCCACTCAACACGCAATGCCTCCAGAACTTGATTAAAAACGGAGAAAGGAGTGTGTTAACACTAGGTCACCGCTGCTTACCCTGTTATGTGCGAGATAGAGCGTGACGTACATGTTTACGTATCCACTTATAGAACATAAGCCATGCACATTGGAGGTTTCATCTTGGTTGCAAATACTAATTACGCATTATGTCGTAAACATTCTGAATACAAAATGATAATGATTTTCTGTATTAGATAAATAATGTTTATATGAGTTTGTGGATGATTTTATAACCTATCGTAGAGTAATTGGATTTTATATATGTGTCCCATAAACCATAGCCATCGTATGGTTCTAATCGTTTAGCATACTGCTTATAGTTATAATATTGTTTTCTTTGTACAGGTCAGCCAGCCAGCTCTTGAGGCCAGTTCTGGTGCAGGGGAAGAAGCTTGTCCTATCCGGCCATGTGAGGCGTGAAGCTAAAAAAAGGTAATTAAATCGTACTGTATAGTAAAGACTAGTATTAGTAATCCTAGAAAGACGTAATATGTGGTGTTAAGAACGGAGCGACCTCACTTTGGGTTTTGTTTGTCTAGTTATGAAATCAAGGTTTTTTATATATAATGCACGTATACATAGCAAGATAGGCAGCAAGAATCTAGTGTTAAGAGTTGAGACATTCCGACCCCCCATATCGCCTTAATTGAGATTGAGTGTTGTGTCACAGGTATCAATGGTTTGCTTTGTCAAAAAAATATAAATATTCTATATGTAACAAATTTGAACTCTTAATCCTTAGATTCATTCAGAGTTATTCCAATTATATTCTTATGATATCATCGTGTCCTTCATACAAAGTAAAAGTGTAACGAGCAAAAACTTATCTACATATATCAAAACATTCTCATATAGGACCTGAAGAATTTCTCATTAACATTTAAATCGTACACTTAAAATTCAACGCAGACATTTAAAAAACTAAAATCTCAGACATATTTGGTAAATTAGTTCGCAAGTAAATACAATTAATTTTTTCGTTTCACCTACATTAAATAGAGCACGAAAGCTTAAAAAACTTTATTAGAGATATATCGTTTCATTTCCCACCTCCGCCTATATTACCCTTATCCAGAACAGGAAGATGTCAATATTTTTTAGAAATATAAAATAAGTTACAACTTTAAAGATGATTTAAAATAAGACATTCTTTAATAACACATTACAATTACAATAAAAAATATTTAACTAAAGAAATTCATAGAAATTTAAAATCTGCCATTTCAAAGCTCACCATCATTACGTAAGCTTTCATCAATTCAACTGATCATACAATCCGTTCACCGTTCAGGTCAAATTAAGAGCAAAAATTGCAGTTCTATATTGGATTTAAACGTCGATAGAATCATGATGGCGAAGAGAAAGGCAGACCAACGTACGCTGGCTCGAATAAAGCGTTTTGTAACAAAGTTCTTGTTTACGTAACATTCGTTCTAATAACTTTCAAAGTAACCTCGTCGGTATAGAAAACTAAATCCTGGGCAGTCAACGGCTATCTTTGAACGATTGTATTGCTTTAGAAATAGTATCTTTGTAATGAGAACGTTTATTTTAATGTTAAATATTTTAGGTATTTTCCCGCTGCTATAGAATATTTTGTGAATGATATACAATTTAAAACTTCTAAGTTTTCTTTTTTTTAGTTTCAAATTGTATCCTGATATCTTGCATACAGCAGGAAAGACAGCCTATCAGCCTAGCGTAGCAGGATATCTAGCCTACCTACCTAGTCTCATTTTCCGCCCAATTTTCAAGACATTGCATGGTGAATGGCGCAGCTCAACGCCGCATTTTGGCTTGTTACCAGAGCCAGAAAATAAAACTAATTCGGGCGGAAAAGTGACAATATGTTTCCTCTGCCTGTCTTGCTATAAAGGAAAGAGCGTGAAGTTACAAACAAAAATACGTTATTAAGTTAACAACAAAATAGTACCAATACGTTTTTCATTTCCAAAATAAAATTAAAAGTCCGGCTTCTTATATTCAAACACCTCATATGCAATCTCATTATTCTTATTCGAAAACGGACATTTGCGTTATTTGAGGAAAGCCTTATAAGTCCGTTTAAATGTTACACTAAAATCGAAGTAGGGCAAGTATTACCTACTTATCGTTACCTAACATAATGTAAGGCTTTTTTCTTTATGTATATTCTACATTACGTATGTAGAAAAAAAACAAGTGATTCATTATACTTTCATTTAAGGTTAACACTATTTATTCTTTATTTATACGTCCTTACAGTATATATTAATACGTCCAGAATTCGGCAGAAAGTGGGAACAGAAGTGTTTTAATGAGAACGGAACGCCTTAACACAAGGTTTCCAGGTTCCCTGTGTCTACAGTACCGTTCGCCAAAATCTAATCTACAATCATTGCTTTTTTTTTGTATGTCCCCTACCAATTGCTCTACAATGACGTCAACTCACCTAATAAGTTAGACATTATGAAATAATGAACCTTTCAGCGATATAGAGGTCAGCCTTTTTAATGTCAGTTAGGTTTCCTGTTTCACACTAATCATCATTTATGTTAAGCGATAGATAGTAATTATTGATGGTACGTGTATAATTATATTGCCTTGTTTGTACTACGGTGCATAAATCATTTGCACACTAGCTGATGTTAACAAATAATCACGATGGTAATCGCTAAAATTAATTATTTTGCATAAAATATTAATTGTGTAGCGTCTAAAAGGCGTATGTAGTAGTTGGAGTTTATTAGTTAGAAGAAGTTTATTGCGTCAGTGTGATCAGAATCCCAAAACAACTCCTTTGTTTCGAGATAGTCAAAAAGAAAATAAAGTTACCTGAGCAACAGCGTCCAAAGCCATCCTCTCGATATCAACATGATAGAAGTTGAGTTGTGGCACGTGCCGTCGCCTCGGGCGGATGTCGTCGTAGTACGCGACCACGTCGTTGATGGACACCACCGGGCAGTCGTCGACGGTGCTGCAGCCACTGCTCACCCCGTCCACTCCACTATCGGAATCCCCTTCACATAACTCCTTAGAGTCCCGCCTATCTCCAAAACTTGTCTCCGAACCCTCCTGATAACCAGATTCGTTCATATCATCAGTTATAATTTCTGGTATCTTGGATTCGAACTCGTAACCGACCTCTTCGTCGATATTCATTTCGTCAATGTCGGCCATTTTGCAAATAAACACTTTTGTTATCGAACTACCACTACATGGTATATCCCCGTTCACACTAATTGAACCCTGTGGAGGGAAAATTGGTATTAATTTATGTCTTATAGTTCAATTGATATATTTTTATATTCACGATGGCTTGGCTCTACACTTACAAATATTATAATAACAATTAAAACTGCTTTTTGAATAGCTGAAATTTGACATAGATTATATATATTCATAGATTTAACATAGATTATATATATTATAACATTCCACAGTTGCTTACATCACGAGCGACATCGTGAGACGTCGCTAGCTAACAGCACATCACATAACGTGATAAATCAAACACGATTAATGCTTGCGTGCGCAAATAATGGCAACAGATCTTTGAACCGATTTATTTGGGGATATAAAAAGGTGTTATAAAAAACGCCATTCTTTGTATAGAAGGCGAACGAACGACGCCCTCATAGAAGTTGAGGATAGGTAACTTTCGATCTCTAACGACACAGTAACCTCGTGGGGTCGGTCCGGGGTACAATACAGGTTTTCCACTAATAAACGTGAATTCTTTACAAATTGGAAATATTTTTTTTATAACGACCGGTTTTAGTGGAGCAGGTGTAAGTTGCCATTAAAACGTCGGCCTGTACTTACTAAATATGGCTTCGTTGACTATGAAACATATAAATAGAAAATATACGCTGATGTCGTAATGTTTTGTAAGAGTTCTATGCGCTGTGGATTTTTCATAATTACTAGTGATTTCAAATGTTTTGAATTTAAATTAATAGAATACAAGCATTTTTTTTAAATAAATTAACATAGTTGCTGCCATTGTGGCACTTGATTCAGCCTCCCAACCTGCACTATATGAAAAACTGGACGGAGAGTCTGGAATGGAGTGTCTTAACTCTAGCTTCCCTCTAACCGCCACTCTATATACGGTATATTTCTGCGTGAAAATAAAACAAAATAAAAAAGAAGATAAAAGTATCAATATAGTAAGGAAGCTACCTACACTTTAGATAGCTTAAAACAAACAATGAACTCCTTTATATTATTAACTTTTGAAAACAATGAGACAGTTTACTTTATAATATTTTTGTGAACTTAAATTTAAATTATTGGAATGGGAAATCTGAAATAGATGTTGAAATAAATATCTATATAGTATTTACATAATACATACTTATAGTTCGTGCCAGTAATTCTCACTCAACGCGATCTATTCAAGGAATATGTCAGAAAAAGCAGTTGAGTCACAACAATAAAAACATCTTCCGTCTTAACAATGTCTGTTGGCTATTTCTTATTAATTACCAAAGAAGTGTTTTTCATTTGTATTTTTCTAGTAAATCCCGTGTTAGCATTTACAAGTTTACCCACCAAATATATCGTTTAAATTAAATAGAAATATATAAAAGCATCGTGATCCGTATGTGATCCGTAGTTGATTTTGTAAGTAAATAATAATATAAACAAAGATTTAAAAACTTAATTTAACGGTACATATAATATATTATATATTAGGTATAGTTTATAAGACGTAATAAACTTTGTTTAAATTCAAAAAGCAGCAATATGTCAAACGTCTTCCAGTTAACAGTACTTGTCTGGTTGAAAAACATGGTCAAAATAAGCTTTTCTAATTAGCGTTGCTATTACACGCTTCACGCTTTATCCCGCTTTTTAGCGAGGTAGCCAGCAAGTACGGAACGCCAAACGCTACGATTGGTGCTTATCTTTTTCCCATCGTCCACTGTAATAAGTCCCTTCATACATGCCCTTTGGGGTCCTCATGCTTTTTACGTAACCCTCCTCCAGTATCTTTGATACTAAGTTTTTTCAAAGTGAAACCGAGGTCTCTCTTTAAATTTCTGTTAAAAACCAGAAAGCCATGAATCATTAAACTTTGCCTAAGAGTTCCAACGTTTAGAATGTGTCTAAATACAGGTAAAAGTATTTGGAGACTTCCATTATCTTAAAAGCAGGAAGAGCATTCTATTTTCTGGTGGACAGCTGATTATTATCTCGATCATATCGTGCAATCGATATTGTTATCTAACAATACATTAAGTGGAAAGGCAAATGGTCTAAAATAAATTACTTCTGGGATATAATGTGCCGATAACATTTATGGCTTAATTGATGTTTGTGCATAGGGAAAATGGTTGCAGACAAGTCTGATTTTAGTAAGTACTATTACTGTAACATAAATAAGTTACATCTAGCATTTAAGAATTACGATTTTTTAGTTATTTTCTTTCGGGACTAGCGATTGAAATGTATGTTCTTGTAATTTCTGGAATTATTTTAAGATCGACTATATCCAGAAGAGGACACGTTTGATTTTTAAGCTCTGCCACTCCCTCAATTTGCATAAAAATATCTAATAAACAAGTTCGTATTATTATTAGTAAGTATATATTATACGTCTAAGTATATATGATTTGCAATGTACAATCAGTTTTCTCTGATCTCACGTTTGTGCCATCGGGTCATTTGACGTGATAGAAAATTACCTATAATAATCGATAACCATGTCTGAACTATGAAGATGGAATCTAATATGCAAAATAACGCGGAAATATCAGCCTGTCCTTTAAAATGTCCTCATAGTCTAAGGTTTATATATTAACATCACAATCATGTTTTAAGCTTATTTTTAAATTCATCCTGTGCATAGTAGTATAGATAGGAGGAACCTAGTGTCAAGACATTCCGTTTTCCGATTTTCGTCCAAATTTAGGACATTGGTTGTTGAGAATAGTGTTTATTATTTACTCGCTTAGAAATATAGAAATATTTAAATTTCGTTCAAAAATTTCAAACGTAGCAATTTAAAAACGTGTCACTGAAAGCTATTTCAATATTTGTTTTAAATTATTGAGTTGAATTTAGAATGGCATGCAAATGAAAACTACATATGTGTTTCGCAAAGCAGAACAAAATAGTTTTAAAGGTAAGACACTCCGTTACCTCTATCACCTCAATATTCATCTGGTGTCGAGTGGCAAAACTCAACGCTGTGTGCTGTATACTACAGTGAGGAAATTAGAATATTTATATATAATCACTATTTTTATCAAGAATAATAAAATAAAATCAAATATTCTGTTAATACAATATGATATCTAAACTTTTTCTAAAGGTATTATCGAATAAAAGTAATATTTAGCTCAAAATTGTGTAATAAATATTATTTTTTTATATTCCACATACGTTTTTACTCCCCCATTAAACAATATTTGATGCGGCAACAAGGAAGCTTGTTATCCACAAGCCACGTGGGCCATAACTCTTCAAGCATCATTACTGCGCCCGTTCCTTCCCATTCTTATTCATATACACATACGAATATGTATTAAATGTAATACACTTTTGTATTATACTCTTAGTAACAGATTATGGTTAGATTTTCATATAATGTGATATGACATTGATGAAGCTGGCCTGTATTTTTGTATAGGCACGTTATAGCAGCTTTTGGCAACTTGAGTCTGCGTGGTTAGATATAGTTAATTAATTAAGTATTAATAAACACCTTTTAACTATGAAATTGATCTTGAGATACCGTTTTAATAGTCTATGAATGAAAACGACATCTTAAGATCGCTCTCAAGATCAATCTCAGAGTTAAAAATAAAAGAAAAATTAAAAAATATTATAAGGTGTGCAGAAGTTGTGAATTCGATGAAAATTGTGATTGCCAGTTTTTTAGTCTGGACATTTGTCCCATTTGCGACGTTGGATTTCGTTAATCTATGAAAATGAGAACAGTATAATAATAATAATGAAAAAATATCATTTAATTGCGCTGTTATATAGACAGAGAGGCTTGCAACTTTTGAAATTAAACAAAGGCGAAAGTGTCTTAATGGAAACGGAGTGTCTCAATCCTAGGTTCCCAGGTTCCCTCGCCTAAAGGAAAAGAAAATGAAAATAAAAAATAAGGCAACCACATAATGTTACAGAATATAATTAACACAGAACCCTTGATAGTAACCCATCGTAACCATCCAGTGTGTAAACTGGAACACGATGTGATATGAATGAATACGTTTACATTACAAGTTTTCATTTTCACGCATCGCCGTACACGTCGATGCGTATCACTGGATGATTTTGTCTCTCCATAAACAATATGTGAGAATTTCTTTTTTTTTCGTCTTCCCGCATATAGCAGAATAAGCAGTGTCGAAAAACTCCCTTCCCCGCGTTGCGTACGAATTCTATACATTGAATGGTGGAAGCCAGTACTGAACGTTTACAATTCGTTACCCCCCAATCTCCCAACGGGAATCGAATTCTCTACTATTGCGTTAACAAACAACGCTGTACCACTGTGTCACTATAGAACGGTTCGTCTTCTTCTCGAACTTCGTCTTATTAAAATATATTATGTATTTTTGGAGACTACAAGGAAATTGCGTTTTAGAAACGTTGAATAGGATTTCCATTTTCATTAAGCTCGATGTGGATTAAAGGTTGTCTAAGTGAACATTTTAAATATTGTATGTGAAATATATTTTGCTAAGCAATATTGAGAATTTGTCGACCTAAACCTTCGTGGCTCAATTAGATATGGTCTGCTTAAACATAATAGTGGTGGGTTTGATGCCCACGCGGAGAGCTCATTGTCTTCATTTCCCACTGATTAGGACGTAGTATTCCTTAATATCTGCTTACCATACTAGATGCGGGATAAAGTATAAAGAACAAATATAGATTCATTTATTTCTGTATATTGCAAGTTCAAATAAAAAGTAACTCATATTTCTTCTCACAAGAACCGTCGTGGTTCAGCGACACAGAGCAAACGCGACGGTTTTAGGTTCCATTCCCAATCATGGAATTAAATCATTTTCATTTGCTCACTCTGGTTACAAAAGAAAGCGCGCTGTTGATCTCCCCTACACAACACTATTTGCCACACTGCACAACCAGTTGAGTCGCACGCCTGCGCCACGACTGGCCCCAAAAAGCGCCTTAACTAAGCGATGTTTATGTGAGACACAAGTGTTAAATAAAAGATTCCTCTCCAAAACGGCAACAGGTCGCCCCGTTAACCCAGATACTGTGTCAAGGTTGTGCAACAAGTGTTTTATTATCATATCCCTGTCAATTCACCAAAGAAAAAAAGAGACAAACGATATTAATAAAAACGTAATGGGGGGTGTTTATGACATCTCGTTTAATATTCCTCAAACTTTATTATATATTGGATTTTCAAGAGTTTTCCTTTTGAAGTAATTCAATTGAATTTGTAACCAATTGGAGATATTCTTGGATTTGAGTTAAATTTCGATTTCGCTTGTGTAAAAGAATTTTTTGCTTAAAATTAGTATTTTGTATAGCTTTTACTGTAATCTCGTGCGACCAGGATTCCCGAGAGCAACGTAATTAAAGCTGGCTGTTATTTCGTTTTCTTTGTGGTCTTTTCAGGATTTAAGTTGGAAAATAAAAATGGGTTGTGATTATCGTACATAGACACCGTCGTACCGCAGCGGTATAGCGTCTGACTGGAAAAGTGACGGTTGTGAATTCGATTCCGACAGGGAATTAAACCGATTCCATTTCCTCGCTAGCAGCGTTGAGTTTCGCCATCTATTACGCAATGTTGAGTATCTTAGCACTAAGTTCCCTTTACTACCCCTGCACTGCGGGAAAAACCGTACCGCTACTTATCTACACTCAATATCCGTGTTCTTGTTGAGAAAGTAGTGAAATAACACTACCATCTTTTAAAATACGGTAAATAACAGACGCCTGACATTTGTTTGATTCTCGAACCCGCATTTTGTATGTAGAGGATACACTATAGTGTAAAAAAGGAACTTATCGCCTGGATCAGACACTACACGGATATTACGACACTGGCTCATCGTAATCTTTATGACACGGTCATAAAGTGCTTTATTTAGTGAAAACTTCTCGCGATATTTGGCATTTCGCCACAAGCGGAGAACGCGTGAGAAGACTTTGATTCTTACTTTGATATAACAAGCATGACGACAACTGATGGTCTTTATAAAGAATAGTTAATGAAAGTTGATTCGAAACGAAGCAAAAGATTATTAAATTTAATTTAATTTCATTGTTTGTCGTAACTCTATGGGAAAAGAAGTGTTTCAACACTGATCCCTCGTGTATTTTAAATGCGAAAGGCTGTATGAAATTAAAAGAAAATAACATATCTATATATTCTTTTATAATTAGAATGTTTTGGTACACTTCTAATTAGATATTTATATAAAAAGTAAACGTAGCTGGATGTATACCAATATCTCTTAAATATTATTCAAAAAATATTGTTAATTCACATTATAAATCTCACAATAATTTTCTAAATGAATCTAGTGTCAAATCACTCCACTCTCCGTCAGCTTGTTTCCATTATATTTCTCCATAGCGCCACTCAAACAGTGGAACACAAGACGCGGCAAGATATAACAAGCTACAGATATGTGTTTCACATACAAACGAGATGTAGTCACTTGATATTCCTCGGGAAAATACATTTTATTACAAAAATACGATCGTCGCCGCTGATTTTTAAACGGTTTATGCAACTGATGCTGCAAAGGATTTTTACATAAATTTAACTTGAGGCAAAATATTGCATTTCAAAGGTCATATTATTAAAGTGACAATGAAATGTCGTGATGACTTACAATATATATGTGAGTGAAAGTTTTAAATATGAAAAACAGTTTTCTTTGAAATTATGCAAGATTTTATCTATTCTTTTTTTTTTATTTCCCTTTGTAACGTGCAAAAAGGGGTATAACTCTGACCACGTGTAAAGTGGGTTACATCAAAACGATAATTTTTTAAATGGGCCATTCAATGGCAAAAGATTTTTAAAAATTTAAATTAGTAATTCCTGAGATTAGCGTGTTTAACCAAACAAAATCTTAGCATTAATAATATAAATAAAGATATAAATATAATGACAAGTTCAATACACTTGAACGTTACATAACAGCGAACTTGAACTGCTAGTGAACCCAACCTGTTGCATATGGCGACGCGCCAGAACCACTCGCTGATATACATTCATTCATCCCGGCATTCTTGAGATGGAAATGCGAGTTTTATTTTAAGGAAAGCATGACTTTTTTGAAATCTGAGTTGATGGTGATGGTCGTAGATTCAAATTTTTTATATATGAAAGTTATATACTTATCTAATATTTATCCCGCATATGGTAGGATAGGCAGTGGAAACCTAGTGCTAAGACACTCCGTTTCCTCATTCCGTCCAACTTTTGAAATATTGCATGTTGAGTAACAGCGCCGCCTTTTGTTTACTAGAGCAGAGAATTTTTTTTTTTTTTTAATATATAATTCGAACTCACAAACGTCGTAAGTAAACATATACGCTATGCTACTGCGCCAAGACAATACAGAATCATAATCATTTTCTCTATTTCTACATAACAGATATACCCAAATAAGTGACAGACCACAGCCAGTCCTCCCTGACATGAAATATGAATCCAGGACTACAGGCACATCGTAATTGTTTCACATTGGTTTTCTCAAGCTTAATCTTTCAAAGGGATCTAGAAGAAAAAAATAACACCAAGTATTATTAAAGGCCGTCTATTAGCTAAGCTGAAAGTAATTAATATGTAAATTCTCCGAATAAGGTCGACAAACTTAACGGTTTAATATCTGGATTATTTCAGAAGGATTACTTAATAAATGGATATAAGGATATCCTTTCGCAAATTTATATTTCAGAATATTATTACATTATATTGTTACAAATACGGAAATTATTTAATTAGTAGAATAATAGAGCATTGAGTGATGAGTTGTGTTTGAGTTTCCCCAAACTCATAAGACAAATACGGCGTTGTGTTCCGCCTGTCAAAAACGCATACACGCATAATTAGATAAGCGAACGGCTATCTATTTTATTAAATGAGGAATATTTATAAAGCAGAAATATATATTCCGTTTTACTGATTTATCTTTATCAATTAGGTATACCAAATAAAATTCATTACTTTGTAATAAAATAAAAACAAATAAAATTGTCGCCGTGTCGTGGAAAATATCCTCGAGGGACGAACAAACGCTATCTCTCGGCGAATTTTCCTTAAAAATACTCTTAAGTAATTGAACTAAAACATCACAAACAAAGGAAGGCCTATATAAATTTACAATAAAACTTTTGTAAGCATCTGTAAACATAATTTAGTTTTAATAGTGTTGAATTTAGTGAAAACCATTGTGATGTAGTGGAAATAAACCTAGTGATAAGTGGTTGTTGCAAGTTCAAGGCTGATTGTAGGAAATAATTTAAGTATAATATAGACATCTCTTACTGTAGTTAGGACATATTTTGATTACAAAAATTGGAATTTAGAGTAACTTATAACTTAGTAGTATTTCTTTGAAAAGAAAACAAAAAAATAAGTGAAAAAAAGTAAACGTTTTACATGTAATTGCCAAGTAGCACTATAATAAAAGAATATTAAGTATGTAATATTAGTAATATGTAATAAATAAATAAATTCATATTTTGACAATGCACTCACATCTTTATCCAGCCAAAAGCTATAGAACGCAGTGTTGACTGTGAAAGAGAAATAGGAATGCCTGGAAAAGCCTCACCTAGAAGATTTTTATTACCAGAGTAAGCAGAAGTAAGCAGAAGAGTAAGGTAACTGCCGTTCCCCTCTTTCAACCGAATTCATGAAGCATTGCGTTTTGAATGGCGGAATTCAACGCCCCTAGAAGATAACTGACAATATCTCAAATAATTCAACACAAATAGAAACCCCTTAGAGTGTCACACGAAACTAAAATTAACATAATTCTCAAGATTTGAAGGGTTTGAAGTTCAACCTCCTACGAGTGTAAGATAATCTGATAGAAGAGAAACAATCCGCAAATAGTATTAAGTGAATATCAAACAAGGGCTTTGTTTACATAACATATTATATGGGAAAGTACGAATTTGGATACTTTACATATATGATATGTAGGGAGTTAAACAGACATTTTTTTTGCCGAGAGAACCTAGTGATAAGACACTCCGTTCGCCACTTTCTGTTTAATTTTTGAGACAACGTGTGTTGGGGCGGCACTGAACTAATGCGGCGCAATGAAAAAAGTGAAATCAACATCCTAAAACAG
Organism: Heliconius cydno galanthus; assembly: GCA_036379175.1. Classification (NCBI taxonomy): domain Eukaryota; kingdom Metazoa; phylum Arthropoda; class Insecta; order Lepidoptera; family Nymphalidae; genus Heliconius; species Heliconius cydno. The sequence goes on from JAKRZM010001257.1 coordinate 190,509, forward strand.
AGAGACAGATACTGTCGACTCTCCATTCGTAATTTTTTTTTCCAACCGTAACTTAACGTCGTGTTTTATTTTACCCGAAAAACTCAAAATCAATATCGCTATCAGGGAGCGAGCGAGCGAGTATAGCGATGCATTTGCATTGCAATTTTTTACCCATTTTATGAGATAGGCAAGTAAGTGGCAAAACATCCTTTCATTTTCACTTTCCATTAATTTATAGACAGTGTCGGTAATTAAGTGATATAAATGGACAAAGCCATTTAAGTAAAAATATATACTTTTTTGTTTTTTTATGTTTACTTTCTCAAGTGAGAATTGAATCTATACCTAATAGGTTTATTGCATTCTTAGTTAAAAATTGTTTCATAGTGCCATAATGACATCAGCCAGCTTAACAATAATAGTATAATTATTTTAATAATATTAAACAAAATCAATGCGAGCAGAACGAATATATTGATTCACTGTGAAAACCATATTATTTAAAATTGATTTTAAATATTTAATATAGTTAACTATTAATAATATAGGTCATTTTACGTAGCTTTTTTTTTATTTTTGTCAATTTTATAGCTGGAGAGAGCAGCTAAGATTATATAACCCAGGATCAATTAAATCTACATTTGTGACGCAAGGTTATTTATTCTATGGAATGTTAAGTTATTTCTTCTTATAAATAGAATCTAACACACCCAGCACGAGGTCTGAACGAACTAATTGCATTTTCTTGCCCTGATATCAAAATTGTCTGTCACTTAACACGCTATACCTCGAAAAATTTGCGGAAAGTGGAGAACAGATTGGTTTAACACTAGGATCCCTCTGCCTATCCTTCTTTATACATATACAGCACTTTAACTTGAAGCTAAAAAAATCATAGGAAAAAAAATTACGAAGCAACTTACACAAAAGTAAAGCTGAAGCTTTACAATACATTTTTCATACACAATTTACACGCTAGCAGAGACAATGAGTTTTCCGAGTTTATCGGCTCCATAATACACTGATCCGCTTTCAAAAGTTTCAAGCAGCCAACAGATTATGCGACGTTTAAGATAGGAAAATTTATAATATTCGCTAATATATTGTAATTTATGATCAGGAAAATGTTTATGTTTGCTAGGCTAAAACAAAAAAAAAACATTAAGCCGTCATTACTCATAATTGCAAACGTGTTGGGAATTATGCTTAGTTATTGAGTAGATAGTAGGTTCCCTTTGTCTACCTTGCTTTATGTAAGGAGCGTGAAGCATATAGCAGAGTACTTCTAGACAGAGGGGTCTGGGAACCTAGTGCTAAAACACTCCGTTCCCTTTAAGATACTTTTGAGGAGGAGGAGGCAATGTGTGTTGAGGTGGCGGAACTCGCCATCGTTCTTAGCTGGCCACCCCTGTGCCACAACTGGTCTCTAAAGAAAAAATAATAATATGCTAAAATGTGAAAAAGGAAAAGGCCAAAGTTATTTTATATCACAGACAGAAATCAAAATTTGTTTTAATAATAGAGACAATACTTTTTTCTTTACTCTAAACTTTATTGCTATTAAAACATGTGTTATAAGGCATACCGTATCATTCACGTGTCGATTTTACATGCATCACGGTAAAGAAAATTTCACTATATGTATTTAATCAGCAGTCATTTTACAAACACTATTATCATAGATAAAAATATAACAATTAAATATATTTAATATTCACAATTTAAACAAAAAAGTGGAACTATATCATCTTTTACTCATTTATTTTGAATTCGGCGGCGTATCTCAACGCGGCGATCTCCGTAATTGTGGAAAAACCAAGTTACTAAAAAACTGCTATACTAAAAATATGCCTCAAATTAAGTATTTATATATTTTTCCAGTTTATTACAGTGGTCATAAAAAATCATTTTTTTAATACCTAAGTAGACAGGGGCAACTATTGAACTTACTTTCCCTACTTTGAGTGGGGAAACTGCACCAGAGCGGAAAATATTAAATACTTAATTTCCTCGAGTGGGTATCGAACCCAAAACCTGTCACGTTTATAACCTCACTTTGTGCCCCTGGGCCACGACTGACCTCTATAAGTAATACATCTCGGGTCATTACAAATAATACAGTATAATCAAAAGGAAATAGCTTAACTGCTTATAATTTAAATCTTAATACATGAAAGTCATTAAATACATACAAATAAAATGATATGCTACCTCCAGACATCTTGCAATCAACTTTTAATACTTAGTTATTAGTTGCAAATATCTTTATATGCCTTAATTACTTATTTTGTAGTAGTGGGAGTATTCATTTAAGTTATAATTTGTAATAATCATCTCTGATCACAGAGATACACAGAGTTGTTTATTAACGTTTAAATGCAGTTATGGCGAATAGGGTGTGGACAGTAATCGCGACGGTTGTGTGTTCGATTCCCACTCAGGATGAGGTACATATGTTGACATTGAATTTCGCCTCTTAAAACGCAATCTCATTTTTTTCTACACTACCTCATTACCTGAAGATAAAAAATATTAATGCAAATACCAATAAAAGTTAAATGTATATATCTAAATTTAATAAATATTCTATTAATATTATATTATGTATTATATTCTTACACAATTCACGCACATAGCAAAGAGGAACCTCTCTCTCTTCCCCATTTTAAGTTTATTTTAGATTTAAATAAATTAAATGTTACGCGGCCGAGCCTAATGCCGTATTTTGTCTAACTTGAAACGGAAGTTAAAATATATGAAATATGAACTGTAAATAAAACCAAAGTCCATAGAAAAATAGGAATATTCAAAAACAATAAATTGTAGATATATGTAACCTTAATAGAATACACAAATAACAGTCAGCTAAAACGTAATCGCTTATATTACCTAAACTACTAAGAACCGTAGCGCGACCAATGGACACGTGTGACTAACGTCATCAACATTTAATCAATGTGTTCAACTAATAAATATATCTGGCCTTTAGTCGTTCCAAATAAAATTATTTAAAAAAGAAATGCTTTTATACTGCTTACTGTCGCTTACTTACATTGTTTTTATTATATGGGCTAGGGTAGATAGAGGGAGTTGAGATATTCCGTGCCGTTGCGTATTGAGAGGAGGAACTTAACGCCGCGTTTTGTCGTGTTATTAATAGGCCGACAAGAACTATTTGAATTATCGGAGGCACGTGCGGTCAACCATAATTATAGGCGCTGCGCTATGAGAGCCATTTATATTTAAATATAAAATAGAAATTCAGATATTCTGCAGATTGCAATTTGAACCCACACTATAATATAACTATTACGTACATACAGTTATACTCTTAAACACACACAAAGCCTCTATATATATCTCAATAGCCTCTCGTCACGCTTGCACAGAAACGACAAATTTCTTTAGTCTTTATCAAACCATTGCTAATACTTGGTCACATACTAATTAATCTACTAGCTAATATGATATCATACAAATAGAATCAGTTTGTTTTTAAAAAAACAGTTCTTTCGAAACGCGGTTAAGTTCCGCCACTCAACTCGCAATGTCATAAAAATTCTGACTGTGGAGAAGAGTGTCTTGACGTTGAATTCAGGAAAAGCCTGAAATTCTTGTTTTCAAATTAGCAATTTTTTTTTTTAAAGTTTTTTAAAGTTATTATTTTTCACTTTTCTACCACCTAAAAACCTTGACTTGCATTTATGATCATAACTTCAGGTGTATGACACCTGCGCTACAATAACCTTAAGTTTATAGGCACCCACTAAGTTCTTAAAGAATCGGTTACATACTCCCTTTAAATGTCACACAAGCTCTCATACTAACTGTACCTACCTTAAATCGAATTGAATTTCAATGAAAATATGTTTTAAATATCAACAAGTGATATTTATATAAGAATTTGAAGTTAAAATAGAAATCAATTAGTTAATTTGTCGAGGTATCTCATTAACATTATACCGACCCAAAAACCGTTTTAAATGAAAAGAAACACTGCCTTTTCATTGATGTTAAACCTTATTTTAAGGGTGAGATTGGATTCTCTTGTGAAATGAATGAATTGGTCTTAAAATATGAATGTATATATTATAGCATCACATAGGTAATTTATTTTGTATAAAAATACAACTTCTAAATTAAATCTGGATAGACATTTCTTCCTCAACTTCCTCCCAAATAGATTGGACATTGTGTATAGAGTGGCGATACTTAACGCCGCATTTTGTATTGCCAGAGCGTAGAAAAGAAAACAATTAATAGCTACGATTTTGGAATCCAACCCATAAACATCGCTTTTACAGTCAAAGGCTGTGCCACTGCGCTAACATGTAGTAGTAATATTATGTACATTAAAGACAATTCCACATATTATATTATATTGATAAAATTACTTACCTACCTCAACATAAATACTTATGTTAAGTATTTTAAAATTATGTACATATGTATAATTTATATTATTATGATAACGATAATTCTGTTAAAAATGCCAAGGCGAAGTGTTATAGTACTGCAATTATAGCACATATGTGCATTTATATGCATATATTGTGCATATACTCGTGTTTTATGCATATAAATATATGTGCATATGGAAAACTAGGCATAAATAATAGCCTATAAGTATTAATAGATTTACATATTATTATCTATGTATATTAACGAGGATTAAATACTTGTTAGACCCTCTTGGCGCAGGGGCAGACGCCTGCAACTACAAACGCAAGAATTGTGGTTTCGATTCCCTTTCGAGGGAGTGAAATATTTAATATTTTCATTTCCTCCCTCTGGTAACGAGGCAAAGTGCGGCGTTGAGTTCCGTCACTCAACAATCAATGCCCCAAGAATTGGGGGAAAAATGGGGAACGAAGTGTCTTAAGATTTGGTTTCCCAAGTTCCCTCAGCTTACCTTTCTATGTGCGAGATAGAGTTCGCGTTCGAACTTTTTTTTTCAGCTTCACAGCTGACAAAAAAATTGTTATATTGAAAAAGACAGCTGCACGCTTTTCTATCAGTGTAGGCAGAGGGAACAAGTTCTCGTACTTTCGTAATCGTTACTCGTTAAGCACCGCCTCAACATGCATTATCTCGTAGATAAGCGGCAGATGAGAAATGGAATCTTAACACTAGGTTCCTCCTGCCGACCCTGCTATATGAGGCAAAAAGCAAAATTAATGAAAAAAACTTCCTTTAATTTTGTTAAAATTAGTAAATATGAAGGTTCATAATTTTAATATGAAAAATAAATATTTTTCCACATCTTTTAGATTAAAGTGATCCTTGACCTTGCCTAAATCTGTCCTCCGTGGAACGGCCTCGTCTTGAAAAGGTTTCTGCTAAATTATACTATAAGTAAATACTGTTATGACGTCATAGTAGCTAAGTCGTGTGCTTGACTGAATGCGACAATTATGAATTCGATTTTTACTTAAAGGAAAATTTATATTTGTCTAGAGATTTTCTACGCTTTTGCACGACAATGTAGTACAATGTATTGAGAGACCGTTATCTAACACGAAATATGGGTGGAAAAAGGCGAAATACCTATAAACATTACTATGCTTTTTGGCCGACCCTGAAAATCTGTATATATAAAACTTTCAGTTCCGAAATAAAATCTAAATTGGTACATCTATACTAATATAATAAAGCGGAAGAGTTTGTTTGTTTGTTTGTTTGTTTGTTTGAACGCTAAGATCTCTGGATCTAATGGTCCGATTTTCATTGTTTTTGTTTTGTATGAAAGCTGCATTCTTCAGAAGTGCTATAGGCTATATAACATTACATTACACATATAAACTAATATATTTTAAAGTACTTTCTAATTTGACATGCAATTTANGCAAAGCGTGGCGTTGAGTTCCGTCACTCAACAGTCAATGCCCCAAGAATTCAGAGAAAAATGGGAAAAGTGTCTTACTACTTGGTTTCCCAAGTTCCCTGAGCTTATGTGCGAGTTCCCTGAGCTTATGTGCGAGATAGAGCTCTCGCTCGAGTTTTTTTTTCAGCTGCACAGCTGAAAAAAAAACTTAACAAGTTATTATTGATATAACTATTGATAAAGACAGCTGCACGCTTTTTCCTGCATATTAGTGTAGGCAGAGGGAACAAGTTCTCGTACTTTCGTAATCGTTACTCGTTAAGCACCGCCTCCCAACATGCATTATTTCGATAGATGAGCAGCAGATGAGAAATGGAATCTTTTAAGACTAGGTTCCTCCTGCCGACCCTGCTATATGAGGCAAAAAGCAAAATTACTGAAAAAAACCTCCTTTAATTTCGCCAAAATTAGTAAACATGAAGGTACATAATTTTAATATGAAATATAAATATTTTTCCATATCTTTCAGATTAAAAGTGATCCTTGACCTTGCCTAAATCTGTCCTCCGTGGAACGGCCTCGTCTTGAAAAGGTTTCTGCTAAATTATACTATAAGTAAATACAGTTATCACGTCAGCTAAGTCGTCGTGTGCTTGACTGAATGCGACAATTATGAATTCGATTTTTACTTAAAGGAAAATTTATATTTGTCTAGAGATTTTCTACGCTTTCGCACGACAATGTAGAACAATGTATTGAGAGACCGTTATCTAACACGAAATATGGGTGGAAAATGGTGAAATACCTATAAACATTACTATGCTTTTTGGCCGACCCTGAAAATCTGTATATATAAAACTTTTAGTTCCGAAATAAAATCTAAATTGGTACATAATTATATATATATATATAAGTGTCTCTTATGAAACTAATTAATTGAGTATTTAAACTAATTAATTAAGTATAACAGACACGTACAAAGTTTTAGACTTGAGCACATTTATCTACCAGCATGCGACGTCGGCGTCATTTGAGTTATCAATCTAGGTCCGATCAAATAGATCATACGGTTCAATAAATTCCGATATAAAACACCAGCAAGGAAACCCACTTCCATTTAAGGGCATACAGTAAAAAAAACCACTCAAACTCATATTAGAACCTAATTGGTCAATTATAAAGTTCATTTTGGAGTATAGATCTATAATGAAATGTTAAAAAATCGGCAAATTAAGATCGTATATATTATTTTAGTTGATAGAGAATGTTTCACTTCGGCTCTAATTCGCGGCAATACTTGTCAGCCTTGGGACACTCACTTCTGCGGCTAAGGGCTCCCACACTAGAGCAACTCTGTTGCATATTTTAATGATAAAAACTAACCTAAATAATTTAATGTATGTGCACTTTTTTGCAGTGATATGAGTTTAACAAATATTCGAATGTAAGTGATTAAAATTATTATACACATGTGTTATATGTCAAAATTAGTTACTTTTTTGGATTTGATTGATATATTGATAATACGTATATATTTAATTGGTGGCAACGTGGTAATGTTGTACAATCTGACAAAAAGGAGGTCGTTGTGACTACAAGTTTTGCACATGGAATTTATATTTGGGGATTGAAAAACTACTCTAAATACTTCGGCTGGACTGGCAAAACTTAAAGAGGATATGGCATTAGTACTTACTGGAGCCCCTTATTCGAGCCCTATGTCCCTGAAGGATCAATAAGAAATGAAAAGAAGCAAGTTTCTCTACTAGCTTAAAAAGGTCAGCAAATTAAAAGAGAAGAGAGAACAAAAGAATAGGAGAACGTAGAATGTAGAAGATTTTAAATATATTTTCGACGACTGTTCATACATAGGAGGCCCTAACACTTGGCTATGACCGCGTTTCAACAAACGGTTATTTATGTAATCCATAAGCTTTATTACCATTTCATAAGAACTAGAATTACATTCACACGTCAAGACTTATATCTGAACGTAATTGCTGACATTTTAAATTCTATTATAATTTGTACTTAGTATAAAATAACAAGTCATAGAGGCCTATGTGGCGTGGCGTAATGTGCCGTATAGTTTTTATAACGGTTTTCTTTTATTTCTATTTTTTTTTCAGCTTCACGCTGTATCCTGCAGATAGCAGGGAAAGGGAAGAGAGAAGTTAGTGCTAAAACACTCCGTTCCCCGCTCTCCGCCGAAGTCCGGAAGCGTTGCTTGTCGAGTGGCGGAATTCAACGCCGCGCTTTTGCTCGGTACCAGAGCAAAGATATGAAAGTAATAAATATTAATTTCCTTAAGTGGAAATCGAATCCACAACCCGTCGTATTTACATCAACACGCTTGTATCCTTGCGCCACGACTGGCCTAGCATTCTTTTATATATGGAACAATAAATCCCGTATATAGCAGAGTAGGCAAAAGACTCTAAGTTCAGTGTTAAGACATTCTCCATCCAGACATTGCATTACCAGATCAGACTGGGGTAATTAAATTGATTATTATCATTCCCCCAGCCGAGAATCAAACCCAGAACCGTCAAACGCTGTTCCAACAACCCTTCATATACATACATAAATTTTGTAATATAAAGCAAAAATTTATAACTACACATTCTCCATTATTTTTCCTCACTTGAGAATGGTAACGCGTTAAAAATATGCCGAAACTATTTATTTTAACTTATAGCTATGAAATGAATGTAGCTGAGTTCTATATGAACCATGTTTGTGTCGTGAGGAATGGTAATAAAATGTTATTGCTGTAAATATTTAAAAGTGATTCCGGGAGCGCATAAAATTATTGTGATAGGTATTCATGTTTATATGAATACCGCGGCGATAATAGGAAATGTATGACTATAGTATTGGACAGGTTTGGGTCCGATTCTCCCTTTATGTAATTATTTTGTTTTAATTTTAATTGTTTTGTCTGATTAGGCAATGTGTTTGCAGTAATTTTTTTATTTTTTTTTACGTATTTCGAATGCTAGTAACTCATACAGCCAGCATTATATTTTACAAAAATAAAATAATGTTTTATTTATTTAAATTATTACATAAATTATTATTTAATATTTGTATTAAAGCAAATATATCTATTTTTTAAGAACGTTTAAAAATCATAATATGTGTAATATGTTGTATAATGGCATTCAACACACAAGATATAGTAGGTACCAAAATTCGATATTTGAATGCAGAAGATGCTACTACATAAGTCTGTACCGGATATCATGTATCTAGATCTCTTACATAACCGATCTAAAAAGCAGATTTTACTTATCCGATACAAATGTGTTAGAAATTGTATTACGTTATGAGGCATATTAAGATGCGTCACAAGTTCCTATAGTATGGTTAACGAGTCGTGACCGTCCTGAAGCTAGGTTTTATGAATACATTGTTTATTCTGGGCGAAAATAAACAAAAGTTATAAAAAATATTAAAATTGAAACTTGCGCAGCCATCTACAACTAACGTGTCAGCAGGCACGACTCGTCGACCGCACTGTACTAGCATCTATCGCATACTGATACTTTATGCTCTGTTTATTATGGAATTTAAGATACAGACCGACAAACGATTGAGAAACATTAAAAAAATATTTCGATTTTAATTATTTTTTGTACCAATTAGGTTAAAAATCATTAATGCAACAAACAGGCATGGCTTAATGCTCCAGTGGTCGCGGATTCAATTTAAATATTAAAATGTGTATTTCTGATAAAAACGTTATACATTGTTACAAACTTGAAATTCCAGTTTATTTTTGATAAAGTAACGATTTTTTGAGGCCGTCGTGGCACAGCGGCACAAGGGAATGACTGTAACGCGACGGTTGTGGGTTCGATCCCCACTCGAGGAAGTGAAACATTTATGTACGTTTATATTTCCATTTCTTCGCTCTGGTGTCGAGGCAAAGCGCGCAAAAAAACCAGAACGAAATAATGAAAATGCCTATCAAATATTTATTACTGTCACGTTATTCTTTATTAGAATTCTAATCATAGAAAATTCACTCAATAAAAATATACGGTACATTCTAATCGGTTTATACAAACATACATACATACATTCATATAAAATATACGTAAATCCTTTAGAAGCATACGCGATTGTTGGAACGAACAAAAACTTGAATAGCCGCCGTTGCGTCACAGCGAAAGTGAGATCCAAGCGGAGTAGCAGCATCCTTTATGACAGGTGGAATACATGCATACTATTATTTATATAGAATTGTATTTTATAGTATTGTGTGTCCACTGTATAGTGTAGAATAGAAATGAATGTAGTATAGAAATTGTGTTTGTTATGGACTGGATACTAGCCTGTTAAACTGATGATGCTGATGTATTTTCGAAAACAGTATTAGTAAAAGCTTAAATATTTTCATTTAGTACTTTGTAAAAGTAGTCTCGAAATTTGGACAAAAAGCGAGAGATCCTTTGATCCTAAAAGGCGTTAAAATAGTTAAAAAACATATATGTCCTATATTGTAGACAATTAAAAAATGAAATATCAAATTTTTTTAATCCTTTTTGTACTCTGTTTAAAGTAAAAAAAGAAATTAATAAAATAATAATACGTATATGAATTCAAATAAAAAAAATCATAATATTTAAGCAGTTATGTCACTGGATGAGCAATATATGATATTTTAATATACACAAAGGATATGCGAGTCCGGTTCGCTCTTGGCCGGTTGTTTATATATGTAGATACGATAATGTCAAAGTCATTGTAACTTTTTTGTATATAATAAAACGTGTAGGTAGGTAAATTTGAATAAATAATTGCATCGGTAGCTTTTTATAATGTATTTTATTGATATTTGCAATAAAAGCACCTAGACATAGCTTATTTTTGAGATATTTATTGATAAATTTTGACTTTACTAAACTGTTTTTAATATATGCTTATACCCGCGGCTTCGCCTGCCTAAATATGTTACAAAAGAGAATCATCTTTTTATCTTTTCAATTCAAACCTTGTCCTAATAATACGTACCTAACATTTAAAAAATTATCTTAATGAGAAAGAAAATCTTACGTCTAGGTTCCCTCTGCCTACTCTGCTGTAAGCGGGATACAGCGTGAAGCTGACGTGATAAATAGGAATTAAATATATAGCTACTATATCACTATTACGCATTTAGGTAAATTGTGTATAAAAATGTCCCAAATTTTTATCAGATTAAGCCTTGATATTTAGATTATTTGATGGATTTTATTGCACCAAGGGAGGTAGCGTAGGCGTAGATAGCCTATCTCTAAGTATACTAACCCTGTTTTTTTATATGAAAAATATGATGTTTATCTATACATGTATATACAAGGACCAAATATATAGTATTCTATCACTCAATTTAATAAAATCTTATGTTTTTCATAAGAGAGTGTAGACAGAGGGAACGTTGTGTTAAAACACTCCGTTACGTAGATATTACGTATACAAATTATATTACGAGCCCTGATCCCCGGACTGGATATCGAATGCACGACCATCGCTTTTAGAGTAGACGCCGTTGCACTACGCCACGGCGTCTACTAAAAAAGCGGTTTATTTTTTTTAGCAGGGTAGGCAGAGGGAACCTAACCATAAGAACCCCACTTTCCACCGAATTCGAGAGACATTGTGTGTTGAGTGGCGGAACTCAAATATTTCTAACACAAAACGGCACGTCTAGATAAAGTAACATTCACTTTCAAAATAACAACACAACATTTCGGTTACGTTGAAAGGTCACTTCTAAAATTTCTAATAATAAAAACCACCAGATTTTACAACAATAAAATAAGTATTCAAATGAGATAATCAAATTATGCATTGCTTAGATCGAGTTTGTTCGTGTATTAGACATACATACATACATATGTATTACGTCACACAATATACATATAATATGTTATGTTAGAAAAATGTAAATTCAAATTTTAATGGACAGTCCTCGTTAGTTATGCATATTAATTAATTCTTATCGCTTTCGAGCTGAATATTTTTATTGCTTTATTAATAGTTAGTAATAGTTTGTTGTTGCGAGGTTTTGATTTTGGGTTAGGATTTTTTTTTAATTTTACGCTTTATCGGGCACATAGCAGGGTAGGCAGAGGAAACTGAGAACCTGAAGACTCTCCGTTACCATGATGACATTTCCATTCCACAATATCCGGACTTTTTCACTAAGTTCGTGATATTTGGTTTATCTGTAAACGCGAAGATTGTGGCTTCCATACTCACTTAGAGGAATAAATTAATTTTGTTTCCCGCTATAGTAGATAATGTGCGGCGTTAACATCCGCCACTCATCAGGCAGTGTTTACATTTCAGGCGGAAAGCGGAGGACAGAGTGGTTTATCACTATACAATTTCTACCGGCCTACATGCTGGCTGGCCTAGTAAAATAACGAGAAATTCATCACTAAGTTATGTCTCTATGTATAAAGTATAAAATAAAATAACGAGATACACTCATATTGTATAACGAAAAAGAAAATCTATTTTATTTAATACAATCAGCAATATGGATAAACACCGATGTCCAGTAACTTAGTTCACATCGTAATCTTATATGGGGCAAATAAAACAGTAAGTAAATTGTTATTTTATATCGTTTAACTATAATAATGTTACTTTTATACAATAAATTGTAGAGAAATAAATTGTTTTAGTATTATATGTATAAAATTATCAGAAATCTTTCAGGCGAGTACCTATTGATTGACAGCCGCAGTGAACGGCGTTTAACATGATAGTTATTAACATTTGACCATACAATCAATACGCATGACATGTCATGTCATGTCTGAGAGAGATGACCTACCTTACTAACCATGAAGCTACAAAAAATATCTTATGTTTCCCCAAGAAGGATTTGAATTCACGACAATAATTCCTAACTCCACATGTGTGAACTAGGCCACAACGTGCGCTCATAAATGGATTGGAATAAAATCTATACAGCCAACTACCGTAAATCCTGTAAAGGTCATCAAAGAAAGCGAACTCCATTACACAAGTTATAATTATATCTCGAACTAATCAAGCCTTCGTCTGTAATTGCAGTGATTTTGAAATTTTGATGGTCCCATTCATTTACTGTTTTAATTTAGTGCCTTTGAGAATTTAGAATACGAGAGAGCGGCACAGCGTGTGATTGTATAATAAAAGCGACGGTTATAGGGTCGATTCCCACTCGTGGGAATGAATAATCTTCATTTCCTCGCTCTTGTAACAAGACAAACCGCGGCGTCGAGTTGCGCCACTCCACATGCGATGTCTCAAAAATATACGTCTATTTTAAAAATTACATTCTTTGTCTTTTTTTTACTCACTTTGCATACCTCTTACATCAGAATATAGACACAAGACAAGACAGTTCCAGTATTCGAGACATAGTTTGTTGAATAACGGAAGTCAGCACCGCCCTTTGTTTGGCTATCATACCACAACGATGAAATAAAAAAAAAATCCACTACTGGGAATCGAACCCACAATCACAAATGCAATTAACACTAATATTAATCCTATATATTAGTTACAGCGTACAGTGCCGACGCCACTTAATTACAAAGTCAATTGTTATGATCTCACGAAGACCGTAATGACTACTGATAACTCCATACATAAATACAACGTGTATTTATTGTACTATTAATAGGGAATTAAGATGGATGATCATTTTCCCGCCCTCAACATCTACAATAATTTGTTAAGTTAATGAGGTAAATCTAGCGATAAATAAGCGTCAGGACTCTCCACTTTCCGCCAGATTTCAATTTATTTCCCAACACAAAAGACGAAAGATTCTTTAATATTAAATCCAATAGTAGAAAACAAAATATTTATATACACCCAAGACAATAATAAAATTTTTCAACTCACTTTTTAGGGCTTCTAAAATAATTTCCTTAAAAATAGACGACTGTCAGTGAAAAGGTCAAGACAATATAATTTATTGCCAAATTTCTGCGGAAAAATGAAAATATTGTACTAAATTAATAAATTCAAAAGATAATATTTTTTCGCAATTAGATAGACAGAGAAAATAGTTCTAATTCATTTAACATAGTGACTTATCACTTCTTAAGTCTGGTACAATAAGCAATTCAAATCCCGATGACAATCGAGTGTATTTAATTGATGAAGTCTAGCAAAGGTAAGAGAAAAGTCAAAACGACTTAATATACTACTTACAATTGCGTAGTAATATATCCCCTCCAGAAATCAGCATTTCTGTAAGGGATAAATTAATATCGGCTAACTTATCAGAGTATTCAAATAAGCACTAAACCGATATTGATGTAACTTATAGAACTTATAGAATTTTGTCCACTCCATCCCAAAGGCTTTATCTAACCAAGAACGTATTCAGTGAAGAATAAAACGCTGAAAGTTAAAAATGTACCAACGTTCAAACAGTGTCTGAACGGTCTCACCGCATTCCCCGTAATAGGATTATAGACTCAGGAATAGTAGCGGCGTAGAATTCTCTGTGGATGAACAATACTGTTTGTTTGTTATATAAATACTTGTTACGTCTTTCTTTAATGTAGGTATATTGATTTTTATTCAGCTTCAAAATGTATGGTGTATATGGCTAGATGAGTGAACGGAGTGTTAAGGCTCTCCGTTTTCCATATGCCGCTTGAATTCATGATATTACACATTGAGGCCACAAAAAGTCGGCCCTTGACGTCGTTCTAAAACATTACTATTAAACAAATATATTAAAGAATAAAGCGAGCAAAAGAAAATAACTCATTCTCCCGAGTGGAAATTGAACCTGCATTGTCGGTTTACAGTCAAACTCTTAGCCACTGCGCTTAAATGAAATGGAAGTTACAAAAATTATAATAACATATAGTTTCCTCAATTTCATAAGTATATAAGTTGTCAATGGAAATAAGTGTAGAGAGCGTGAACTAATAAAAACATTAGAAATACATAAAATATACATATAATATGTACGTATGTATGTATGACTGTATGTATGTGTAAGTGTTAAAGATGATCGTTTCGTTCGAGTGACGTTAAACGTAAAATCTTCATTGGTTTAATTATCCGTAAATAATTTACGAATGATCGCAACAGTCGTATGTTTACATGAAAACATTGTTTTTTTATATAAAGAAAAGACTTTTTTTTATTCTCACTTCTCTAATAGACAAAACGCGGCGTTGGGTCCCGCCACTCAACACGCAATGTCTCGAAAATTAAACGTTTTTTTATTTGTACGAGTAACTCACAAGTTGACGTAAACAAATATATATATATATATATATATATATCTCTCTTCATCTATATATATATAGATGCTAATAACTTTCTGCTTAAAAAGCAACACCAATTAGACTCGTTCCAAACAACAATCTCTACACAAAAATCCAACATTGAGTAACAAAACGTACATCTTGCACTAATTCAATATGGTGACGTAAGTTTTAAAATGCACGGCCGTTACATTATATTACATTACTTCGGTTCCGCTTTCGTAAGTCTATCTTAATTTGTAATTTTTTTATACGCTGGCTGCAGGGACGTAAGAGGTTGCGGGTTCGATCCTAGTCGGAGGAATTTAACCTTCTAAAAAGATTAACATTTTCATTTCCTCGCTCTGGTAACGAGACAAAAGCNAATAACTCATTCTCCCGAGTGGAAATTGAACCTGCATTGTCGGTTTACAGTCAGACTCTTAGCCACTGCGCTTAAATGAAATGGAAGTTACAAAAATTATAATAACATATAGTTTTCTCAACTTCATAAGTATATAAGTTGTCAATGGATATAAGTGTAGAGAGCGTGAACTAATTAAAACATTAGAAATACATAAAATATACATATAATATGTACGTATGTATGTATGACTGTATGTATGTACGTGTTAAAGATGATCGTTTCGTTCGAGTGACGTTAAACGTAAAATCTTCATTGGTTTAATTATCCGTAAATAATTTACGAATGATCGCAACAGTCGTATGTTTACATGAAAACATTGTGTTTTTATAAAGAAAAGACTTTTTTTTCTATCTTCTCTAATAGACAAAACGCGGCGTCGGGCCCGGCCACTCAACACGCAATGTCTCGAAAATTAAACGTTTTTTTTAATTTGTACGAGTATCTCACAAGTTGACGTAAACAAAAATATATATATGCCAATATATATATATGCTAATAACTTTCTGCTTAAAAAGCAACACCAATTAGACACTCGTTCCAAACAACAATCTCTACACAAAAATACAACATTGAGTAACAAAACGTACATCTTGCACTAATTCAATATGGTGACGTAAGTTTTAAAATGCACGGTCGTTACATTATATTACATTACTTCGGTTCCGCTTTCGTAAGTCTATCTTAATTTGTTATTTTTTTATACGCTGGTTGCGGGTTCGATCCTAGTCGGAGGAATTTAACCTTCTAAAATAACACACACACATAATGCGTCCAAAAGTCGGCGGAAAGTGAGGATTGGAGTTTTGAAACTAGGTTCCTAGGTTCCTTCTATCTACCTCGCTGTGTGCAGGATTCAGCGTAAAGCTATAAAAAAGGATTATTTCCTTTTTATTTTATTCAGGATACATATTAATTCTGAAGTTTCTTCTTTCCGTCTACCTTGCTATGTGCGATGCTTGCACAAAACTTTAAAAAAATTAAATAAAAAAAGCTTTCAGTTTTAATCGTCCCATCTTGTATATTATAAAACAATCTTAAAAGCCAGCTAAGACTTAATCATAATACAAAATCACAATATAAATATTTAACGACGAACAAACAGATTTACTCCACGTAAATTAGCTGCCACGTAAATAAATATTGGTTGCAATGAGCTCTTGGGAACACATTAGCCAGACGTGGTTTAGTACACGCTTGTGCATTTGAACGTTATATTTTAATACTAGTGGCCCACACCCGACTTTGCCCGCTTAAACTTAATGTTAAATTATAAACGAATTATATAAAATCTTTAAATAAATTGTAGTCTATGTGTTATAATGTTATTCTGATGTATAAACTATATTTATGTTAAGTTTTATCTAAATCTGTTCAGTTTATTTTGTGTGAAAGTGAAACAAACATCCATCTTCACAAACTTTTACATTTATAAATTTAGTAGAATAACAAATAATAAATGTAGGTATATAATATAATTTAATGCCCCAAGTGGAAATCGAACTCACAAACGCCTCAGTTACAATTATACGTTGTCCCTCTACTCTAGGACGGTTTGAGGTACCTATATGCCTTAAAGAAGAACATATTGAGAAAAATGTCGCAATGTCTCGAAAGCTGGGCACTGCGCAGGGAACGGAGTGTCTTAACACTAGTTTCCTTCTGCTTACTCTGCTACCCATACATGGAATATAGCATAAATAAAAAAAAACTTAACTCCTATAATATAAAAAATGTTAAAACAATTTTTCTTAATAGCAGCTAAAATTAGACGTTGTGATATCAAACATTTATTTCCACATATTTCCCGGGAGTAACCGTTCTGATCCGTTCCAAGGGTGAGTTTTAAGCTAAGAATATTTTTTATTTGCGTACTTTGCGATCTTTTTCTAGGTATTTCATTTCTATTTCTGATATAATTTCAAATATTTTCAATAAACTTATTTATTTTAAGCAAATTCCTTTTATATACTAGGTAAAGTAAAATTAAGAGTGTAGGAATCCTAGACATTACTAGAGAATTTCCCGAAATTTTAACAGACACGAAAAAAAATAGATTTCGCATTTTATGGTTTTTTTATTATCTATTTATCAGATACTGCAAAAAAATATATGAAAAACACTTTAAGTAGTTTATTAAATGATTTGTCACTCGCTTTCCATCTTCCCGTCAATATATTTTGTAAATATATGAAAAACAGTCTCGACATTTTTGTGGGTGTTTCACGTCACCTCTCGTTAGCCTATCAGTATTACGTCAGAGCGTGGGCTGGACTTTCATTGTTGAACATTTCCATGGTAAAAATGGTTTTCTGTGAAAACTTTTACAGTACGTGTATATGTGGAAATGGAAACAAAAGTTTGTATGAACTGTTTAAGCCAAAAGATTTATTAACAGTGATTTCCGGTTCAAATGTAGGAAAATGTTTATAGTACAAAACTTATAATATTTTTGGCTATTTTTTATAGTATTTAGCAATATATAGTTTTGAGTTCGAGTCCAAATTGAGGAAATGTTGAAAATCTGTATAATTCAGGTATTTCGCCGGCAACATTTAAAAAAAAATCTTTCAATCTATTGAATACATTATGAGAATTTACATAATAAGAGTTGTACCTTCTATCTAGTTTGTATTAAATTATTATTTATTTTTAAACGCTATAAAAAACAATATTTTTTTTAATCAAACTGATGTTTTAGTACATTCATCTCTTATATCGTACATAATGTCTGCGTTCCTCATATAAATATGCACTGCGCTTTTTAAATTTTCAATTAATGGAACGTCACAAGCTTTTACCATAAATCTTGGGAGATAATAAATAATGCACTTGATTCAACAAAATGGACGTCTTCTTGAGATTCATTGCGACATTCTAACTTAGTGATTAAAGTAACTGCATTAACGTATTAGGTTGCAGCTTCGTGGCGTGTTCGCTGTAAATATTTTATTAGCATCAGGCTTAATGGATTTAAAATTGTTACAACGAATTAAAAATAAATAACGTATAACGTATAAAAATAAATAAGTTCGTTAGACCCACTCCGGTAGATGAATTATTTTAATTTTCTGGCTGTTATACAAACAGCGGCGTTATGATCCGCCATTCAATACGCAATGGCTCAAAAATTTGGTGGCCTACTCTAGTAGAGTATGTGTGAAAAAGCTTTTTTAAAATCCTTTAACATTTTTGGCCCTATGTACCAGAGCAGGCAGAACGACACTAGTGAAAGACTCTCCGTTCACCATTTTCCACCTATTTCTTAGTATCTCTTGAAATCGAACCCGCAACCATCGCGTAAAAAGTTAAGTGATCGGTTACGATAACTTCAAAGAATTCAAAAAATATTCCTGTATTTAATCCGTACATCCATCAACATCGACTGGTTATATATATTATTTGTATATTGCACAGATTATCCTAATTTATAACTTTATAAAAAAACTTGGCTCGACTCGGTTCGTATTGCCTTTTTTGGTTAAATTTAAAGCAGGTTTTACATTTTCATTGTTTTGTAATATTCTGTAACTGTATTGCACTGCTATAATACCGCGGATATACGTACAGAATGTTCTTTATAAATAAACTTCTTACTTTTCATTGCGGGGCGTTGAGTTACGTTACTAAAAAGATAAACGTAAAGTAAGCAACAAGGTGTCTTAACGAAGTGATTACCTGAAATGCGGGAAACTTTGTTTATTATAGATAACTTTGTTAGAAGAGGTGACGTGTTTCCTTTCCCTTGCCTGCTCTGCGGGAAAGTGAGGCTGTAACAGCGTGAAACTAATCCCATGTTCTCTCAGATGGACATCCAATAAACTAGTATGAAATAATTATTAATTGGGTTAATCTCAAACTCCTGACTATTTAAGTTAGTAGACAGAAATAGATCGAAGAAGGTCTCAGTGATCTTAAGGCGCCTATATAAACATACTAACTATCTACATATTATATTATTTAAACAAAGATCACCTGAATAGATTTGCTTATATAAATATTCTAACGTTTAATGTTACATAATATGTGAAATTAAACTTAGTTACATAGAAAGGAATTGTAAAAATGATACCTCTTTTGTTTTGGCTTCGCGCTGTATCGCTTACACAGCAAGGTAATGATAAGTGAACAAACCTACGACTACCGCATATACTATCGGATATGGCCACTGCGCCTTAATGGCGTCAAATATTTCCCCCAAGACAGAAAATGAACCAACAAACATCTACCTACTGTTACTTAAGGCAAATTGTTGAAACATCAAATTAGCATATTACAAAATATATAATACACTTATTGGTACAGCAAGTAGATTGAAATTTAACGTCAATACATTCACTCATAAACAACGAGACTTAAGTGTGAAGGGGAACAAAGGTTACCTGCAGCTTGGACGAGAAATTATAGGTCAAAGGTCGGTTTTACAATAAAAAATACTTATATTTGACATTTTCTATACTAATTTATGCAAAAACTTGAGTTTTGTATATCGTTATACGCATTAACACATAAGTGTAAAATAAGGTTTTCATTTTGTTAATAATGGGTGAAATATTTATGTTTATAATATAACTATTTCTTGTTTAAAATATTCGATATTAATATAATCGAATATTTCGATCTCCGCTCGGGGAAAATGAATTACTTACATTTTCCCGTTCTGATATGACAATGTACGGCGTTGAGTCCCGATAGTAGTGTATAAGCAATGTCCCGGCGGAACGCGAAGAAAAAGGGCCTTAACACTAGGACTCTCCACCTACATTGCTATATTTAAGATGAAGTGTAATGGCTTCATGCAAAAGAAAAGAAAAAAAAGACTCCATTAGGACACTTCCATTTTACATTTTTTAGCCGTATACTTGAGGCACTGGATGGTAGAACTCAACGCCGCAAAAGTGCGCCTCGTTCCCAGAGCGAGGAAATGAAAATATTAAATGTCTGTTCCCCGAATGGTAATCGAACATACAACCATCGGGTTAACAGCCGCACACTTATGCCCCTGCGCTACGTTGGCTCCGAAGCAGAAAGAAGAGCACAAAGAAGTAGCCTTTCAGTTTCACTTCTTATCCCGCATAGATCCGGGTGGGAGGGAATACGAAACGTTGCATGTTAAGTAGTAGAAGTCAATGACGTGTTTCGGTTTATCAAAGCGGGGAAATAAAGCATAGTGCATTTTCCCAGATAAATATCGAACCCACAATCAATAAAAACTCAACTAACCAAAAAAAATACAAAATTGCAACTAAAAGACTACAAAAATAAATTCTTTACTAGTTCATAATTAAGTACAATCAAGTACCTGGTACTTCTATCAAGAGAGTGGAGCCGCTTTGACCAATCTTGCCTGACGAGCCATGTCCGCTCCAACTCTCGATTGACTCATCTCAAAATCTTTTAGAGGTAACGAGTGTCATTAAAATTTTATTAACCATGTTTATTTGTGTCATAAATTCCTTTGGAAATTGATTTTATTTCTGTAGTTAACTGCTTTTATGTAATTTACTATATCATGTAAAACTTTAGGCTGTGGTTGCGCAGTCGAAATTCTTTTAAGTTAACAAATGTGTGTTTAAACCCCGTTAACTCTCCTACGATGCTGCGTTCCTACTTTTCACCGAATTTTTGGAAAATTTTGTGTTGAGTGGCGAAACTCAACGCCACCTGCTGTCTGCAGTCGCGGAAAAATGAAAATAATTTATTTATAATCATTCCTGCCTGTAGAGTTCCAACCCACAACCATCGCGCTCATAGTTAAACACCACCATGCCACAAGACTCAATAGCAATCAATGTATTTAAAGTAAACGGAAGTAGAGAACGGAATAATGTAAAATAATTCATTCTTTCATAATAAATATATAAACAATATAAAAAGAAAAAAACGTATTAAGCAATATTTTTCAATATAAAAAATGATGTAATTTACATCAAGTGTCATAAAGGTGAGATGAGAGCTCATTTCGCTGAGATCAGCGATGCCTTCTGGTACGGATGCAATTAAACTTTATTTAATCATAAAAATTAAAATTTCTGAGGATGTTTGTATACAGTTTCATAGATAAGGTATCGGCTTATCGACAAACTACTGATTAAAACTCTTTTATATACATTGTAATAATTGCCACGTTCCTTTTGCGTACTAAGATGGTAGAATCGCAAACATATGTTTCGGGGACTCCCGTGATTCTGATAATGAAAATTGAAACGATCTAAAAGAAACTGTAGAACCTGTTGGTGTTAAATTTCACGTCCACAATAGACCACTTCAATCTTTAAAATATGTTTTTTTTTAAATCAATCAACCTACCTCCCAATATTTTTTATTGATTTAACAAAATAAATTTATTTCTTTTAATTTCACAATATTGCATTGTCACTAATTGACGTTTTAATTTGTTGCACTATAGCTGAAAAAGAAACGCAAAAGGAAAATTTGTTTTATTGTAAATTAATGATAATTATTTTATTTGTTTATTTACGAGATTTGTCAGAAAAATATCTCAGTCGCCGCAATAATAATCAAAAACAATAAACGTACTTACAGTTCAATACCTCCTTTTCTATTAGTAGGTTAGAGTAAATTTTTCGTCTCTATAAAAATATGTTAGGAGAAAATGTGATAGCAAGGCCTCATCTACAATTTTTATTTATTCTGTATTATACCTACAAATATAAAAAATATTGGAAAATTCCTCTTTTTCGATCGTAACAAATTTCAATTTTCCTTCATTATAGGCCAGAAATTTATTGAAACTGACGTTTATTGTGTTAATTCAGCTTGTTTACGTTGTTTTACTCAATCGATGTTTATAATAAAATCTCTTTGTGAAAACGCATCACCATATTTACGAAATAAAAGTAGTGAAAAAGTAAAATCCGAGTCCGTTTCCTTTTTAAAACTTGAACAAGTATGCGCGAAAGAATAAGGAGAGAGCGTGCTTCAAGGAAATACGCTAAGTGAAGTATCTATTGCGTTGGAAAACAAATTTGAAATTATTTATTAATAATACATTTCTTAAGCACTTTTCTATTTTTTATGATAAATAAATATATATTAGCGAATGAAATAACCGTTGAAACGTACGTGCCAGAAACATGAAATACAAGAAAATTTACGTTAATCTCTAATATCGCAGCGTTTTCCATCAAATATTACGTTACAACCAAACAAGCAGACCATTAAATGTTTACTTATATTGGAACAAAAAATATAATAAATACCCGAACCTAAGCAAAAGTAATCTAACAAAGCAACTAGGTGAATTTTAAGATTATTAGTATTAGAGGCAAACCATCGTGAAAACTGGGCCGGACATGTGAGACACGGCCGTGACCACGTTACAATCACTTTTCAATTAAGCACCTGCATGCAACTGTCACACGAAGATATACTGTGTGGTACACAAAATTACACAAAATGTAAGTACCGGTACACGTGCGGTCCGCTGGGCGGTCGACGCGAGACTGCCGCGGCGGACGCGGGCGCTCGCTCGGCCGCTCGGGCGCTCGGCGGTGCGGACGGCGGTAGCGGTGTGCACACTCTCGCTTTGTGTTGTGTAGTGCAGTATAGATGGTTGTCATTTACTGTTAACGTAACTTAACTCCACGGTGTGTTGCGTTATGTTAGTTTGGTTATTTTTTTTTGCTTTTTAAGATGGGTATGTGTTTGCTAAATGGTAGTCGATTTTTATAGAGCAGTCATAAAATATAAGTTTATTTAAATTTAGCTTTGAGTTTTATTGCTATTAATACTTTTTATATATATATTAAAAAAAAGAAACTATACGATATTAAAAACAAATGATGGAAAATAACTAGAGAAAACACACACACACACACACACACACAGCACACAAAAAGATTGCTATATTTTTTTCTAAGTTAAAGTAATAATTGAACTTATAACCATCGCTCTCGAAGTCTCCAAGCTATTAAGATAATGAATTAAGGTTGCACTTGCAACATACGAGTTCCCATGTAGACTGCAGCTCTAGATCGTGAACTAGTGTACTAGAAAGGCATATCTTGCTGCTTTGGTATTTTCATCACGCCGTATTTGGTTGAGTTTCTATATATATGATTTTTTCTTTTACATTTTCAAAGAAATAAGCTGTTTATTTTTAGAATTATAACAGAGTAAGTGAGCTATAAATTTTTATAACACGATCTAAGTGAAGATATATTTATATTTTATTTTCTAGCTTCACGCGTATCCCGCATATGGCCTAGTAGACAGAGTGAACCTAGTGTTAAGACCGTACGTTATTCACTTCCCGCCCAATTTTCGATCCGTATGGAATGTCTTGTAGAGTGGCGGAACTCAACGCCGCTCTTTGTCTATCTACCAAAGCTAGAAAATAAAAATCTTCATTTACAATCAGAGCGGAAGTGTCTTAATGAGAGCGGAGTGTTTTAACACTTGCAACGTGAAGCTAAAAATACAATCAGACAACGTGTTTTTCGACGGTTTCTCATCTGAATTATTTTAGAACAAAGTTGGTTTCTATTATGTTATAGAAAAGATATAGCCTACTTACACCTTATCGTTTTTCATTATCTAATTAACATGTAAATGTTGTGAGGCAATTATATTTTTTATATTTTCATTTTCTCACTCTAGTAACGATACAAGATGCGGCGTGGTGTTCTGCCACCCAACATGAAATTTCTCCAGAATTCGGTGGAAAGCGGGAAACGGAAGCGTCTTATTGAGAAGGGAGTGTTTTAACACTAGGATCGGAAGTCCTTCTGACTATACTGCTATATGCGGGATTTCCCACAACATTTACTTTTCATACAATTTTCTACTTTTCAAATTAAATTTAACGACTGAACTGACTGAACTGCCCTAAGGGGCATAGGTTCAAAAAATATTATAGTTTTGTAAAAAGAGCAAAAATATTAGGGGAACTCACTTTTATGTAGGGCGATGGGCGCCGCTCGACGTCGCGCTATGAATATTCAAGTCCACTGTAATTAAAAGATGTTCCATATTTCTCCTTGGTCCTTAAAAAATCGATATGTTGAAAATAAATATAATATTGACCTTTCTTTAAATTTCACAGCGTATCTGGCGAGCTGAGTATAAGGCGAGCCAAGTATTAATTAAGACTATTTATCAAGACATTGAGTGTTGAGCAGCGGAACTCAACGCCGTGCTTTATCTTGCCGTTCAAATATTCGAGACATCGGGTGTTGATAGCAGTGCAATTATAATAAGTGGTAATTAAAATTATATTTTTTTTCCAATGGGAATTGAACTCACAGTAGTCGCGTTTATAATCAGATGCTGTATTGTTGCGCCACAGTGACAATTTTTTTATAATTATTTATAAAATGTAAATCATTGTTGGACAGCAAAGCAGTTCCAAACAAGGAGGTTATGGGTTTGATCACCACTCGGGGTAAAAATATTTTAATTTTTCTACCGTGCTCTATTAAATGCAACACGATGTTGAATTCCGTTACACAACAGATAATACTCTGAATTCGGACTCGAAAATGGAGAATGGAGTGTTTTGACACTGGACTATCCCTGCTACCTGTCTCACTAAATGTGCATACGTCGTGTTTTTACACGAAAGAATAAGAAACTCTGTTAACTTTTTCTGACAACTGAAACTGACAAGTAGTAAAACTTGCCTTTCAAGATGTTTATTATTATCAGGAAAAAGAAGATGAGCTTTAAGATAAAAACATATGTTTAGCTGAAATATTACCGGTTGTATGAACGGGGGCATAAAATGTTATGACATTATGACGTCAAAATTGAGTAAGATTTTTATAGAAGTGTCATCTATTCATTAAAATAAAAATATGTTTTTATCTATTTAAAAGATTATTATGAAGTAACTTTGACGTAATACAACAGTTGTGACATTCGGCAAAATTAAATATTTGCTGACAAGATGGAGAGTGGCGATTCTGCCACTTAATTAGTGGGTGTGAGGAGGTTGGAGTGCCTATACACTGGGTTTTTTACGCCTACCCTCCAGGATGGAATTCATATGCAGGATATTACTTGAGGCTAAACTATTTTTATGCCCCTATTTCTAAGTAAAAAACCTAGTTATTGAACACTCAGCAATCACATTTTATTCATGAAATATTATTTAAATTTATCACTTCTGGGAAACGTTCTAGGCGACAATATCGAGGCTTTGTTTGTATGATAATGGCTCGACGCAACAGTTTTGGCAGCACGACCAAATTGAGATGACTTTAAGTTAACCTTCATTTCCGTTTTTACTTATTTGTCGATTAATTATATTTTTTCTTTTTTTTTGGCTTCACAATGTGTCCTGCGTATAGAAGGATAGGTAGAAGTAGCCTTGTATTAAGAAATTCTGTTCCCCACATCCCCCAATTTTCGAGACTTTGGTGTGTTGAATAGCGGAAATTAACGCCGCTCTTCCACATTGGAACTAAACTCACATTCGTAGAATATAGAACGAACATACGAACTAATCTAATAAGATTATAAAGTCTAATAAAAATAGTTTACGTAAATAATCATGGAGAATGTGGTACATTTCTACGTTCTCTTTTTTTTCTCCGAGTAAATAGACATAGCATTAATTTCCCTTATCCTTTAACTTGCGTGGGCTAAAAGATTCTAATAAATAATAAACAAAAGACTTAAAAGACCTCACGGCCATTAGTATTTACTTCTATATATACATATCTACGTATTTAAACCTAAGAAACCTTATCAATAAGGGATGCATGTATTTACTTCCAAACTACTCGCTTATGTAAGGTAAGCCTTGTTACGTTTTCATATTACGCAGCGCGGGCAGCTAGTAAGTCAAAGGTGATAGTTACGCTCAAACTCTGTTAATAATTTGTTTATATCAGAATTATATATGTATGTAGTAACGGCGGCTTCGCCCGCTTGGACTATTTGTTATAATATTATATTCAAAGTATATAAAATTTTTACATAATTTTTTTTTTAGACTGTTAACCTGTAACGTAAGTATTTACAATATTTTTTATATAAATCCGTTTTATAGTTTTTGCAGAAAAATTAAACAAACATTTATCCTCACACACGATGTACATACGAGTGCATGTTTGCACTCACTTTATGACACTAAATTTTATCTACGACTTTAAATACAAGTTTGATATACAGTATGACACATGATAGCTTTTTTATAGTGGACGTACGTAAAGCAGAAGAATGTGTTTGGTTGAACGTTCTAATCTCAGGTACTACTGCTTTAAATATATATATATTTTTATATTGGCTAGTCCACTTATCGAGGAAGGCTATATTATTACATCACGTCAATCAATTATATGTAAGTCATTGTACAATCATAGTTACTTCGGACGCTTAGTGGAAATAACTATTAGTTGTATTTATATGTGTCATATAAATACAACTAATAGTTATTTTCACTAAAATATTAACTTACATATTTATTCGTTGTGGTGTCGAGAAAAGCGCGGCGTCGAGTTCCGCCAATCAACAAGCAATGCCTCAAAAATTTGGCGAAAAGTGAGGAACGGAGTGTCTTAACACTAGATTGCCTTTGCCTACCCTGCTGTAAGCGGGATACAGCGTGAAGCTAAAAAAAGTTATTTCTTTCGTCTTATACGGACGAAGCCGCGGGTTTTAGCTATCTCTAAGTAAAATTATTTTCATATACTAATTAAAGCCGCAATTTAAAACGAGGTTGACTTTGACCCGAAAGCGAAACAAGTAACACATACCTGTATTAAGTTACAAACATTCAAATCTTACATGAAATATTTTGTATGTACAAATTGAAATGTAGGCAACAGCTATTTTACTGACAGTCTAGTACAAATTGTGTTACGTTGGAATGCTAATAAACATCTAACTATAAGGAATATGAGATGGAGTTAAGTGAATTTTAAAGTAAAGCCTAATGATAGTTTGTTGGGAAAGATTATTATTTTGTCAATTTATGTATAATAGATACGAATATTTTATTGTATGTCAACTTCAGTCAATCATTTAATTATTCGTGTATACGTATTTAGAACTATTTTTTTTGTATTCACGCTGGGTCCTGACAGTTGTCGGTTCGATTTCAATTCGAGAGTATGAATTACTTTTATATTCCCGCCCTTGTAACGAATAGCAATTTTGAGTTCTACGCAATGTCTCGAAAATTAAGCGGGAAGGAGCATATTTGATCTCCTCTGTCTATTTTGTGAATAATGGCATACATCGTGAATGATTCGTCTGAGGGGAAATCGAGCCCACAACCGTTGAGCTTACAGTCAAACTCTGTGCCGCTGCGCTATTACGACCCCAATCATTGAAATATTAAATACTGATTAATAACATATTATGATAATTACGTAAGTTCGTAATATAATATATTTTCTAAAATCTAAATTGAAATCTAACACAAAAAATAAGGAAGGAATATATACTAAGGCTATACGCAATAGATTAATCTTATGATAAATCACACTGTTTTCAATTTTAATACCGACAGCGTAATATTTACCTAAATGAAAACGTAATTTTGTACACTTTTATACCAACCCGAGTCCGACTGTCACTTAACCCATTGATTGTAAGAGGTATCTCATTAAACGATAAGGCTGGTAACATATAATATGTATATGTTACCAGCAATCTGTATATTTTACTCCCACGTTACTAAGATCTGTGTCTATTTTCATCCAATATCCTAGTTCTCGTGGCCTAACAGCGTCGCGACGGGTGCCAATTTGCATATGGGCTTACCATGTAGCCCTCTCTGACATGGTTTTCCAATAAAACACCATGACAGCCGACGTGCGGTGGGTGTCGGCCTGTCTGTTGCTAGGATCCATGATGTATTGACAAGTAGGTATTGACGTAAGAAAGTAATAATATTTTGTAATTTTGTTTAATGACCGCATGTAACGTAAAAAATAGTAATTAAAACGACTTTTTTTAGATTCACGCTCAAAGCAGGGTAGGCAGATTTATATTTTATATAGTTTATCTACATTCTCACTTTCTATTGTGGAATCTATTAGCTCCACATATCCTACGAAGGGATCGCACCTCCACGGCATTCATCTTCCCTTCATTCTTCTTCTGTCGATCAGCGTCGGTACCAACACTGCATTGTACACGCCCAAACGTACAGCTGTGCTGACGTTTCATTAATGCAGCGTCAAAGTTCACTCTTTTACCGGCGGCAATGCGCCTTTCCACATATCTGTCATCTCAACTAAACATGTTTCCCAAACTAATTTATTAACTTAAACTAACTAATTTATTAACTTTTTCTTATATCTTTCCATTCATATTAATCTTACACTTTGTTCTTCTTTAACCTCTTTCAAAGGACCTAAAGTCCATGCACCACATCACCATACTGGCTCTCAATGTCGAGGTCCTGACGACGCGCACCAGTGCGTCCCCACTGGTGTGTTAAGCGACGACGAGTGTTGGACCGCCACGCCACCCAGCACGCCATGTCCGGAACGGTAGGAAGTGAAAGACGGAACTATAAATTAAATAAATTTTTCAAATTCATTAATTTATCTAAGATCGTTTTAAATTAATGCATACGTGTATATAATATTCTTTATTGCAAAACATATACTTTTCTTTTCGTGTATTTTTTTGTTAATCTTAATTTAATTCTTATAAGAAATCTTATTTTTGTAGTATATATATATTTATTTAATTAAACGTATTTCGACTGTGAAAACCTGAGAAATCTCTTTAATCTAAACTTTTCTTCAAACCAAGCGGAATTGGTGGTTTCTTTGTAATTTTCAAAGTTCATTATTAAAAGTAATTTAATTTTAATCTGAATTAAACCAATGCTAAATGTTTTTCAACGATACGGTGAGGTTTAATAAAATTACTAATATAAGTAGGTTAATATTTTGCGGATTAGAATGGAAGAAGTTGAGGCCAGTCGTGTTGCAGGGACACAAGCGTGCGACTGTAAACGCGACAGGCTGTAGGTTCGATTCCCACTCGAGGAATAATGTTTATATTTTCATATCCTAGCTCTGGTAACAGCAAAGTAAATCGTTGAGTTTCACTACTCAACACGCAATGCCTCCAAAATGTTGACGGAAAGTGGATTAATAGGAACGGAATGTCAACACTAGTTTCCCAGGTTCCTCTGCCTCTGCAAAGTTATATATTTATAGGACATTTTAATAAGTAATATACCACCGAAAACTAATAATAAATCTATTCGATTTTCCATCAATTAAAAACTAAATTTTAATCCATAAAAGTATTATTAAAACTCACTTCCTACATATACTTTAGGTGAAAAAAATTGCGCGAGTCATTAATATTGATTCTGACATAATTATAAAGCCTATTTGTACAGTTGTTTAAATATTGAAGCAATGAATTCACTGTTGACCCAATGAACTTATTTAGTATAAACGAAAATTTATGGCCCGATGGGAGATGAACGAACTATAGTTATTTTTTTATACTACATAGTCAAAGGGGAACCTGGAAATCTAGTGTTCTTTCAAAAGGACAGTGGAACTCAACGCCGTGCTATGCCTCGTTATCAGAGGAAGGAAAATAAAGATATTAAATATTTCAGTTCTCCAAGTAATTATCGAATCCACAACCATCGCGTTTACATTCATATGTTTGTGCCACTGCGCTACGAGGGCCTTCATAAGTACAAATAATTAATTGGTAACTGAAATAGTTAGTTCTATTACAGCACAGTCGGAACTGGGAGGACACCTGATTATAAATGTAGTGAATGTGGGTTTGATCTCCTCCGGGGGGAATAATTAACTTTCATTTCCCTATTCAAATGATTATGTTTATTTTCTTTCCCTGGCTCTTTAGTTTAGCGTTTAGTAACTCAACACGCAAAGGTTAACAGTAACACCCACGATAGTTGGACGGAAAGCGTAATACGATTACTTAGGACTAGGTTCCCTCTGCATATCCTGATATACGGATAAAAATTTCTATGATTGGATGAGACAAATATTTTAGGAAGATGGCAAAAAAAAACAAACCCAACTTATTTATCTAAGAAAATACTTCAATTTAAATACAGTATCTTTTACCTCATAACCGTACATTTATGATTATAGTACGTTATACAAGATTGCTCACACGATTAATGACAATTATTAAGTTAAATCGGTAATAAATCATATTTTATTATTGACTCTGAGTATCGATCATATTGACCTCGTCGTAAAACTTAACTCTGTTGAGTGCGAAATTATAATACCGATATATTCTGGAAGTTATTTATGACGCTTAAATTGAGGAACCTTTAATATTTATCCTTAAGGTGTCGTAAAAACTCAATTTTCATAGTATATTAAGTAATGGTTTACGTATTTTACTGTTATCTTCACTTTTTTTGTAGTTGTGCATGTACTACACTGTTTGTATGCATCGAGGCCGTCGTGATGCAACCACACAGCATCTTACTATGAACGTGATAGGTGTGAATTCAATTCTCGTTCGTGGTAATAAATTACCTCCTCGCTCTGGATACAAGATAAAGAGTTGAGAGTTTGACTTTTCGTTTGAGTTATTGTTTTTATAACAAGAAATTTATAATAAAGATAATAACTTTGGGTTTTCTTTGACTTCAAGTAGTTTCAGTTGTAAAAAAAAGTTATCTTTGACAGAAACGAATCTGTGATATTCCTATGTTCTACATTCTTTTAGAACTTAAAAATATATATTTTTTAAATTTTAAATTTAACACTTCCTTTATACGTAGTTAGCCAACAGTATAAGGAAATAAGGTAAAATCGCAGAAAAAAATAAACGGTCATAGTACAATGAAGATTATATATACGAGTGTTTTTAATTTCCAATAATTATCGTCAAAATGACGCCATCATGGCGCGTTCAGCACATATCTACATATTTAACAAAACATAAAGGATTTTAATTGATATATAGCTTTTTTTAGAACTTGAGGTTAATGCTGTAAAAGCCAACAGGACTATTGGCTTTAACAGCGACACCGGGTGGGTAGGGAAGAGGGTACTTTGTTCCTGAAAAATTTGCAACCACTACGAGAGCTCAACTTATGAAACTGGAACCTCGACTTCCGGCTGTCGAGCGGGCTGGATATCTAGCTAAAATGAAGGATTGATTGAAAAGGAGTCATTGTAGAGCAGTACGGCAACATCGTACCATAAACGAAGCAGCATTGTGGGTTCGATATCCACTCCAAGATTGTATATATTTGAATATTTTTTTCTGGCTCTTGTAAGATAAATCACGACGTTGAGATCCACTACGCAACACACCCAATGTCTCAAAAATTGCTAGGTAATAATGATGATCATCATAGTTCACCAGTTGGGCAAAATAGGGTATACATATATAATATATGTACACTTATATGTATATATACTTCAAAATAAACGATATTCAATATTCTTCATCAGTCGAGTCCAGCCACCCAATATACGTATAATCTGATGTTATCTGTAAAATATTTAAACATTTACCACCAAAGTGTCCCAACTCTCAACTTTATATCCTCTTTACCTTTCCGCAACCAAATAAATAGTAGCAATAATTATAAAGTCCACAGAAACCGGGTCGAACTGTGTATCGTTTCGAATATGTAATATAATGCATGTTTGTCTGCTCGCTGCTCGCTGCTCGCTGCTGCTAGACCGACTTTTACTTTCAGTCACGACTCACGACGAGGGCCGATGACTTTACACTACTACTGCTGTTTTTGTCTTATATTACGTTATGTTATGTACGTGCCATTTTTTTTGTTTTAATTTAAGAAAAAGATGTCATGGATTGTGGATTTTGATTTTGTTTAAAGTAGATAAAGGAAATATTTGTTATATATTCTTTTTTTAAGCTCGATAGTTATTGGTTCTTAATACGCAGTCTCGAAAATTGAGCGGAAAGGGAAGAATGGAATGTTTGAATGTTAGATTCCATTCCGGTGTATGTAGAGATATTTAGGCAGAGGGAACCTGGGAACCAAGTGACAGAACACATTGTTGCTATTGAAACACTTGCGTCAGAATGGAGAAATGAAAATATCAAATATTTAAATTCCTCGAGTGGGAATCAAAACCACAACCTGTCGCATTTACAATCTCTCTCTATAAAGACTATTTCAAATACATTAATTAACTACTGTTTTTATAGAATACACTTTTTTGTATTAGTATCTATAAGTAAACATTAAATATTCTCACGCAACTTAGCTTCCTTATATCTATTATTATTAATAAAAAATCTCGACCTGCTCATTTTGTAATTATAAACAAATTATTAAATCGCTTTGACATTAACTAATTATAAATGCATGTAAGATAAAAGTAATAAATGTTAAATGTTACTTAAAAGTGATGCAAAACCATTTTTAAAGAACCTGTTATAAAATTATGGCTATAAAAATTTATTATTAAACAATTTACAGCCGTAAGTCAGGATGTAGCGAGTATGATAATAATTTAGTGGACATTTTTTAATCTTTATTGAATAGCATACTAGCATTTATTTTTAACTGTTTCTTAAAATGGTGTTCCACACACGAGTGCTCGACACACTTGGTTTTCAAGAAGCGCGGGTTCAAATCCCGCTACGTGCAAAAATAAAGTACTATCATTTAGCTGACTAGACTCCCTTGATCAAATAGAAATAACTTGTAACACTCACTGACACATTCTATTTGCCCGAAACAAGTGTGAGATAATCGCGTTCACCAAACAAACTTCATCTTTATAAAGTTAATAATAAATATTTAATTTCAGCTTAATATAATGAGCTCGCTTAACGTTATAGAGAAATTATGCTAATTGGCAAAACTAGTATGTATAGCCATTAGTTTTTTTGTTTCAGAATTTAGATTTCAATGTGATTATGATTTTTAATAAGCTTTTTTTTTTCATTTTGCGAATTAAGAATTAAGTATGTCATATGAACTACAAACTATTGTTTTCAACTGGACAAATTGCAACGATGGCGTAACTTTTACAATCACCAGCTCCTCGATAAATGTAGGTAGGTACCTAGAACACAAAAATATTTTTCAATGCGAATAAGAAGTTCCTGAGATTAGCGTGTTAAATGAAACAAACTATTCACTTTCTAACTAATATTAGGTATTTAAGGATAGATTTTACAAAATCATTTCATTTACTGCTTTCAGCTCATTGTAAAACATAGTTTACGAAGTGGCTACTCATTTATTATAATAAAACATCAGCAAGTTAAATAAACTTACATCTATTTGTTAGTCAAACTACAGTATAATTGGAAAATTGTAACTAACTGGTTTAAAATTTGGTTGCGAGATTTGACCCATACATTCTAAGTAATGAGGCAAGTTAAATTAAATACAACCTTGGAAAAATTACTTTCATCAGATGCAAAGAATCTATCTATTATTATTTTTTTTTGCGACATTATAGAAATATTTAAATTTTGATTACACGCTCGTCGCGACCAGTAAGTCTCTCTCAACCTATGGTTAAGAGTATTTTTAATTAAAATTTAAACTTATATTTCATGGCACAATTGTGTAACGTCTGAACGTAAATGCGATGGCTGGGATTTAATTCCAACTCTGAGAAGAATTAGTTACATTTATTACCTCTCTCTGATACAAAGACAAAGAGTTTCGCCAATCGACACGGAATGTCTCGTATATACGGCGGAAACTAAGCAACGGAGTGTCTTAACAATAGACTTCCTCTGCTTATTAAATATAGATATGTATCCTTACAATACATTTATAAAAATCTAACATTTATTGGTTATATTTCTTTGCAGAGATAAATTGTAATTCTTTCATCTTCAGAGATATATGGCGATTAAATAAATTAATGGCTGTATAATTATTTCTCCTAGAGCTAGCCTGCTGTTAATAAATAATCTGCGTGCAACGATGGTCGTTGTAAAAATCTCATAATATATTATAGTAATGGTAGTGTTAAATTGTTAATTTAATATTACAAAAATACTCGTAATATGATATGATATTAATAATAAAAATAGAAGTATAAGCATTTTTATTAGAAAGAAAATAAAACGTTATTAACTAATAAAAAACCGGAGGATTCATATTTTTGGTTTTTTCTTTTTATTTTTTGTTAATCTTTAAGGACTTGTTTATATTTATTTTACATAAAAAAATTAAAATAATATCTTAAAATGCAAAATGCTTGCTTATTGATATATCATATCGCATACAGCTTTGTGTTTATGACTTGTATATTAGTTATATTTTTTTCAGTTTCACGCTTTATCCCGCATTTAGGAGGGCAAGCAGAGGGTGCCTAGTGTTAAAACACTCCGTTCTCCACATTCTGCCTAATTCTAGAGCTGCCGAGTGGTGGAAGTTAACGCCGCGCTTTGCCTCTTTACCAGGGTGAGGAAATGAAAATAGTAAATACTTCATTTTCTCGAGTGGGAATCGAACCCACGGCCACAACCCGACGCGTTTACTGTCACACGCTTGTGCCCCTGCACCATGACTGACCTGATAGTTATAAATTCTATTATTTCATAATTATGTATACAGAGTGGAATTGTCAGCACCACTTTAAATGAAACTACAGTTTTAACTGCTTTATAAAAGCCTAATATAATTCAGAAAAAATAATATTCCCAAAAATGAAAAAAGTTTTTTTTTTCAAACAAAATAAATAATAAAATTATCGTTTTAAAATAAAACGCCATTTGTAAAGTATAACATAGGCACGCACACACTTACCTGTCAAAGCGGCAACGTCGCATACGTATGTGTGCGTGACACGAAATACAGGTATGGNAATTTATTATTAAAATCATTTCATTCGGCGCATCACAAATTACTTATTTTAGAAACGCGTTTCCAAAATTTGAAAATAACTAAAATAAGTAATTTAAAATATATTTTTTTAATTAAATATCTTAATATTTTTATTTTTCAAACATATTTTTTATGCAGATTAAATAAGAACACAATTTATGAATTGTAACATTGACGTCTAGTCGTCTATGTTTAATCTGTGGTTAATATATGTACGAACTCGAAGTAATTTGTAAACTAAAAACTTGTTTACATATTTTAAATGACCTCCAATTTACTACACGAGAGTTTATTCATGACATAGAATATATATGTATATAAAATTAAAAAGGAAACACCAAAATTCATGATTTATTTACCGCTTAAACCTAAACCAACAAATACAATCTAAAACAAATTCTTTCATCATGCATTATCAGTGTTTATCAAACTCGCTAATTACCATTGTAGATAACACGCATTATTATTTAAATTATTCTTTACAACAACACTACTTGATATCGAATGTTACATAGCACAATGACTAGTTTTATAACCAAAAAAGTTTTAAATCTCACGAAAGTAGTTAATAATGTCAATAATTCATCAAAAAGATTGTCTTCACACTTTATTTATCATCCCGACAATGATAAACCAGTTGAAGGTATGTTTTAATATTAAAGAAAAAGGAAATATAACCAAAATTGTAATAATGGACTCCATTACATAAATAAAAAATAAAGAAACAAGTAATAAATGTTAATTATTTTCTAATTTTATGACTGATGTGTTTTTTCGTAATAAATATATTACTTTATTTTGTAAATTTAAGGTGAAAGTACGAAAATGAACATGATGCAGGCTATAAATAATGCCATGGATATAACATTAAAGAATGATCCTACAGCTGTTCTTTTCGGTGAGGATGTAGGTTTTGGGGGAGTGTTTCGATGTGCTTTAGGTTTACAGGTACTTTTAATTTAGTATTTTTTTTGTAAGCTCAATATTCTTTTTAAAGAATGTACTTCTTTTCTCACAAATTGAACATCCTTCACACGGTACCCTACATGTAACAGGCACATAGACTGAATCTAGTGTCAAGACACTATTTCCTTGCTTTCTGCCATAATTCAAAACATTGCATATTGATTGTCAAAACTCAAATTAGCCTTTGTTTTGTCAAACCCACAATCATTGCCTTTATAGTCAGACGCTACCATTACTGCATATAGTGGCAAAAAGTATAAAGCTAAAAATATATATATATTAATCATTCCTAACACTATATTTCAGGAAAAATATGGTAAAGACAGGGTATTCAATACACCATTATGTGAACAAGGCATTGCAGGGTTTGGCATTGGTATGGCCACTGCGGGTGCCACTGCCATTGCTGAAATACAATTTGCTGATTATATATTCCCAGCTTTTGATCAGGTAAATGTAATATTTAAATTCTATAAAAATATTTAAAACAGGCTACCATGGCACATTGGTGCAACACAATTTTTGTTGGTAATTGTAACCTCTTTACAATTACCAAAAATTAAAATAATTAACTTTTATTTCCCAGCTTTTTTACATCATCTTACAAAACGGTTGAATTGAAATATAAATTTAAAAGAAAAAGTGTAAAAGTTAAGTGTTATTGTTATGTAGTTATATTATTTAAACAGTCAATTATCATAATTCAACAATAAATTAGTTGTGACATTTTATGTCCTGCTAAAAAAGCTCAATAAATGAATATGAATCAAATATTGTATTATTTAAACATACTAAATTTACAGTTGAATATTTACTGCCTTGCAAAGTGATAGAGAGTACCAAAATATTTATTTTGTACAAAAATGTAATATTTTATAATTAATTAAAAGTTTCTTTCATTTATTCAAAATTTGATGCTTAATGATTTTATTACTTAAACCTTAATCTCAATAACAGATTTTTTTTTTAAATGGGCAACGAAACAGTCAAAGTACAGTATGGGGTGGTCAATTCTCATGGGTGTACATTTAATAAACAACAATATTTTGTTATATCTCTTACTGACTCTTAATGACTACCTATAATATTTTATGACTTTAAATATAATTACTAAAATGCAATACAGCTCAGTTGGTCAGTTCTCAAGCACCATACATTATATTAAAAAACTATTTTATCTATAACTGCTAATGATTTTTTATCAACTATTGTTAATAACAAATAAATTACTTAATATCAAAATATATTTTAGTTAGTAAACGAAGCTGCCAAAGTACGGTACAGGTCGGGTGGTCAGTTCTCGTGCGGTGCTCTCACAGTGCGGACGCCGTGCGGGGCCGTGGGTCACGGAGGGTTGTATCACTCTCAGAGTCCGGAGGCTTTCTTTGCTCATGCCCCGGGAATTAAGGTATTTTTTAATTTTATTAAATTAAATTAGTACACTCTTAGTAAATAAATCATTAACACCTAACATAATATCGCAAAATAAAATAATTTAACTAAAAAGAAAGACTGTAGATGCGACGGTTGCAGGTTCAATTTTCACTTATTATTTTTGTTCCATGACATAGAATAATGGCAAGATAGAGCCCGGATTTGAGTTCCGCATCTCAATATGAAATTTCTCGAAAATGGAGAAGATCGCCAAACGAGAATCTTAAAACTAACTTCCCTCTGCCTATCCTGCTATATGCGGGATACAGAGTGACGGTATAAAAAAAGTATGATTTTTAATAAACAAACATGATATTGAAGGAGTTATGGTCCTACTTTTAAAAAAGCATTTTATTTTAAAATGAATTATAAACATATGTATTTTTTACAGATAGTAGTACCAAGAGGTCCGATAACAGCCAAAGGTTTACTCCTCTCTTGCATAGAAGAGAAAGATCCCTGTTTATTCTTAGAACCAAAAATATTATATCGTTCTGCTGCAGAAGAAGTGCCAGTCGACAGTTATACTATACCTATTGGTAAAGCACAAGTTTTGAGGGAAGGTGAGTGTAGTGACCGGATACAATGACGACTATTTCCATATAGTGAATTGACACTATGTTAACATTTTATTTTCAACTTTATACTGTATCCCCCATATAGCAGGGTAGGCAGGCGGCAGTGTTAAGACATTCCTCAAATTTTTAAGACATTGCGGGTTGAGCGGCGGAATACAACGCCGCGCATTATTACAGACAGATGCTGTACTACTGCGCCATGACTACCTCTATATAATATTATTTATGGTTATATTAAATATAATAAAAATTCTAACTTGGTTTTTTAAATACCTCCTATAAATTGGAGAAACTGGTTGAAAGATTTGAACTATTATCCTCCGTTCAGGTGACGCGGCAACTTTAGTAGCGTGGGGGACTCAAATCCACGTGTTGTTAGAAGTCGCGGAAATGGCCAAAGAAAAGTTAGGAGTGCAATGTGAAGTCATTGACTTGATGTCCATCGCGCCTTGGGACGTCGATACTGTTTGTAATGTTGGTATACGATTTTATTTTTTAATTGTATGTATGTGTCTTTCTGCAGAGGAAATTAGTGTTAAGGGTGGAGCTCAACGTCGCGTTTTGCTTTTTTACCAAAGCAAGGAGAATGAAAATATTAAATAATATGTGTCCCGATTGGAAATCGAACTCTGTCATTGCGCCACAATGATCGCGCAGTTTACTTTTACTCTTATATTGATATACTGTTAAGGAAATTAAATGCAGCGAGATTTGAAACTGTCCAAACAACATACATATTATTACAACAACATACATATTATTTCTTATCAAGCTACTGTAATCACGAAAATACTGACATCTACGAAATGACAAAACGACTCTTATAATGTAGGTTTTTTTGTACAAGAAAGAATTTGATATGTAAAAGTATACAAAAGTATACAAGTATACAGTGGGATCTCACTGATCCGAAAAAAAAATATACATATTTTTTGTGCTTTAAAGCACAATACTACTATTATTAATATTTGATTTTTTTAATTTTATAAAGTTAATTTATATTATATTTTTCACAGTCAGTAAAGAAAACAGGTAGACTACTGATATCGCACGAGGCACCGCTAACGTCCGGATTTGGAGCTGAAATAGCAGCTACTGTACAGGTAATCATTAAATAAATTTATGTTAAGTTTAAATAATAATAATAAAAAAAACTTAATTAAAATTTTACAATAGTATTTAGCTACTTTTATAAACTATAGGCTAAAAATATAGAAAATATGTAAGGTACGCTCTGTAATCTGTTATGTTTAAAAAATGTTTACATATATACACATATGTAAAGATTTTTTTATAATAACAAGAGAAATGTTTAGATTAAGAATAGAATGTAAAAATATATATATTGTTAGAAAACGGAAGCGGTTAACGTTTTTAAAATATACACGATAAAAACACATACTGTGTATATGTTTTGTTTCCAACGTACTCGGCCAGAGGTTCCACGTTATTACAATAAGTGACATGTAT
The DNA here is from genome assembly GCA_036379175.1 of Heliconius cydno galanthus. Classification (NCBI taxonomy): domain Eukaryota; kingdom Metazoa; phylum Arthropoda; class Insecta; order Lepidoptera; family Nymphalidae; genus Heliconius; species Heliconius cydno. The sequence continues at coordinate 230,230 of JAKRZM010001257.1, forward strand.
CACTCAAGAATAAAAAACAACAAAAAAACACTACACACTAGATACCTTCCAATCAGGGCTTCCGCCTACAAGCAACTGTGTCCGTTTGAAACAATTCCTCTGCTTTTATTGTCTTTTTCACCTAAATCTAACAATATATATTTTTTATGAACTACAATTTGCAAAATATTATATTCTCTTATACAAAGTAAAACGCTATTCCAATAGATATTTAAACATATTTATTTCCATATAACAACAGGAAGAGTGTTTCCTGCACTTGGAGGCGCCGGTGTNTTAAGTTTAAATAATAATAATAATAAAAACTTAATTAAAATTTTACAATAGTATTTAGCTAGTTTTATAAAGTATAGGCTAAAATATAGAAAATATGTAATAAAATATGTGTACGCTCTGTAATCTGTTATGTATAAAAAAATCTTTACATATATACACATATGTAAAGATTTTTTCATTTTTCAAGATTCACATATGTGTATATATGTAAAGATTTTTTTATAATAACAAGAGAAATGTTTAGATTAAGAATAGAATGTAAAAATATATATATTGTTAGAAAACGGAAACGGTTAACGTTTTTAAAATATACACGATAAAAACACATACCGTCTATATGTTTTGTTTCCAACGTACTCGGCCAGAGGTTCCACGTTATTACAATAAGTGACATGTATCACTCAAGAATAACACTACACACTAGATACCTTCCAATCAGGGCTTCCGCCTACAAGCAACTGTGTCCGTTTGAAACAATTCCACTGCTTTTATTGTCTTTTTCACCTAAATCTAACAATATATATTTTTTTATGAACTACAATTTGCAAAATATTATATTCTCTTATACAAAGTAAAACGCTATTCCAATAGATATTTAAACATATTTATTTCCATATAACAACAGGAAGAGTGTTTCCTGCACTTGGAGGCGCCGGTGTCGCGCGTGACGGGCTGGGACTCCCCCTTCCCGCACGTGTTCGAGCCCTTCTACTTGCCCGACAAGTGGCGCTGTCTCGAAGCACTCGCACAGCTTGTCAAATATTGAAATAATTGAATAATTTATGTTGATAATATTAATAAAAATATATTTTATTATATGTGTTTTAGTGTTCTTTTTTCTTTAAATACTTATGTTAGTTCAATTCATTCATATTTTGATTTGGAAATCACTTACTTAACCCTATATTATTATTATCTAGGTATATTAATATTATAAAGCTGAATACTGGTTCCTACTGGTGGATTTTTGTGCCTTTATGTCCATTTATCATTGAATGCTATGGGCTATATTACATAGCTTTGATATCTATACCTGCAGACAACGGGGCGAAACCGCCAGAATGACTCGTTTCTTATACTCTATGTAATGCTCTATATACAAAATGAATGCTTACATTGTAATTCAAATATTTATTGATAACAAATTATGACCAATCATTATAAATATTCATTAGAAAATATCTATAACAATTCAAATATATTCTTTTTTGTTTATCCTATATATTTATATCAGTATATGTATGTATTAAGGATGTCTGATATATCACCATCTGATTAAGTGCGATATTTGAGAGTTGTTCGATCGACTCTCGGAGGAATGGATGGGCATTGCTCACCCGATCTCTCCTTGGTTAACTTAATTTTTTATCATCAAACAAAGGAAAAATAATGCAACTAAAATTTTCCTAAATTATTTATTAAAAGTGAAAATCAATCAATAAAAAATAACACTAGAAGATAAATGTAGTTAGTAAAATACTTAAATTAAAAATTAATGTCATAAATCAAAGAAATCAACACACTAAGAAACAGTGCCATTGCGACAAAAGTGGGAGCTCGGAGACCTACATACATACTTATTATAACCTAAACATGTTATTTATTTTAAATATTTTGTTCTAAAACCAGTAAATTCAAGTAACAAATGCAAATTATGTATCTAGCAACTTATGAAATATGATAAAAATTACATTTTTCTTGTGATGTCCAATATTTACAATGTCAAAACTATTTTTTATATTTAATTGCAAGACGAGGGTGCTATTTGGTTGAGGTGAATGGTGAATTCATATTCGTTTTTAATTTGATACTATCTTATGTATCTTTCTATTCGACTTTTCTAGATATTCAGGGAAAAATTCTAGAAAATTCTTACAATAAATTCAAGATCATAGACCTCAGCTTGCTGTAAGAGTTGACCAACAACTTCAAACACTATTATGCAAACTATTTATTAATCAAAGGACCGCTTCTAACTTGAGAGCATGCTCAAAAATTTGTAACAATAAAAAAAATCTAATCGTTTTAGTTATCCAATTAGAACCAATCCTTTGGAAAACACAAAATTATAATTCTAAAATTTTGTACGCAATAAATATAACTTTGTTAGTTTTATTCATCCCAGGATCGTTTCGAGCGGGATGATTTAAGATATGCTCCTGAAGAAGGTGAATTAGGGAATCTTTGCATATATCTCTCTAGGCGTAAGTATTTTACTGTGATAAGACGGCCTTCGTACCACCAGCCGTGTAGACTCTTATATACGATTCCTGCGTCGGCCGGCGTCGCGCATTTTACATACACACAGCATGACGTCCTCTCTATATCTATATGCAGAATGTTGCAGCGATCGCATTTCTCCAGAATAACGTCTTGGATGACAGTCCTTAAGCTGGGGTTTGTATCATTCTTTTCAAACATATGACGGATTTTCAAACATGGCGTCGGCGATACTGTTAGATTGTTTACTGAACCCTCCTGAGTTTCGAAAGCTTGGCCCTGCCATGATGTGCTTCTTTTGGGGCTGCTATGCGATGCCACCCACCTCCATACCCTACAGTCCTCGCCATCAACTGATTGAACTTCCATCCTTACTCTGCTTTCGTTTTTCTGTATGAATTTGACAGCAGAATCCCAAGTGGAACTCATTTTTTCCCTATTCTGTGGAGATATCAATGCATCTCTCACATGGTCGACGGATATATATGGCACACCGCTATCTTCAGTCTCTTGAGAAATCACATCTATTATCTGCTCTACCATCGAGTAAATTTCATCGCTTTTTCTCTTTTGGTAGCTTATGTAGTACTTATAAAACCTTTGCAACCCTAATATTAGTATTGATAAAATTCCTATAACAATAAAAGTTGAACCAGCCGAATATAAAGTGTTTACAAATAGACAAGATATAGGTGTAGAGGGATCAGATAACGCTAAGGCGACTGTGCCTTTATTCCTTTGTTGAACAACCACATCAGTTGTAGAAAGTGGGACATATTCAGCATCTTTCGTATACAAATTCTTAAGTTGAACCACATTCAAGCCCCATCTTGGGTTGTGAACAAGTAACACTTGCAAGTTATTTAAATCTGTCCTACATTGACTGACGTCAGCTGTATCAGCTCGGGCACTTGCCAACTCAATTATTTCTCTTTCAGTAAGATAGGGTAAAGCTCCAGGCTTTCCACACTTGTATGCTGCTGACCGGGCAGTTAATTCCGGATGTAAAACTTTAAGTAAATCTTTAGCGTAACTGACATGCTCTTTTGGGACACAATTTATCCCTGGTCTGTTCCCGGGTATATTTAATTGACATATTGGTATTATGCTATTCTGATCATCAACAACTGAGGTGATGTCGTTTTTTTTAACTATATACATAAAAAATAGGCAAAAAAAAAAAAGTGCAACAAGAGCAACCAGAGCAAGAGAAACAAGATTGTTCTTAAGAAATTTCTTATCATTGGCCGCTTTATAGTCAACTATGTCAGATCTAGCTACTCCTGTCACATATGACCTTCTTGAGAGCAATGTGCTACCATTGGTTGTATCTCTGTCTAAGAAACTTGTTTTCTGAGCTTCAGGTTTAAGGGCTGACAGCCGTCTTGTGAAATTGCTCAAATACGGAGATTCTACTTCATCAATTGTAGATGTTGAGGGCTGGTATGTACTAGTTGTGTAGCTTGGCGTGTAACTACTAACAGATGGCCTGTCAGCCATGGATGAAGTTAAGCCGAGTCTAGATCTTATAGAATTCAATTGGTCTGAAGATGATAATGGTGAATAGTTTGACTGTGATAAAGATGGGCGGGAAAAAATAGAAGTTTTGGGTGGGCTTGTTGACGCGTCATTAGTAGGTAGAGTGCTAGAAATGTAATCACTAGACCTAGAGCTACTTCTAAATGGACTGGACGTTTTCTTATCATTGTCAACATCACTATCTGAACCAGTTTCATAGTCATCTTGGTCATTTGTCGCATAGGTGTGTGTTATTCTTCTTGTTGTAACAGTTTCAATTTCTTCATGAGTGCGGACTGGTGATTTTTCATCCTCGGATTCAGAGCCTTTATCAGCATCACGTTTGATAGGTGAATCTTTTTTTAATGGGATCCGTCTAGCTTTGTTGGTCACAGGAGGTAGCATAGCCCCGCCAGTTGTCAGTCGCCGACCTCGCCTTTCTTTCGCATTATTAGATTCTAAATCAGATTCTTCACCGCTGGAATACCTGGCTAAAGAACGTCTACTCTCGACTTTGGCGTCCACACTGTACCTGGGTTTGGTTTTATTGTCCAATACCATTTTTAACTTTTTCACTAACAACTTTCTTGTAGACGCTGTAATTGGCATAATAGGGAACCCATGCTCGGCAAGTTTAGTGCGGAGCTCCGCGTCTGACATTGAATCTACTTGATCGGCCATTGTGAAATCTGCAACAGAATTGTATATTTTTAATACACTTTCACCTAATATTTCATTAGAGACAACATTTAAATTGTAAATAATAAAAGAATTCACCTTATAAATAGAGCGTACACAGTAAAATGACGTCAATTTCTAAAATACAAAATTCACCGGCGCGTCATCTCGCACGCGCTGCGAACGTTACATTTAGAACTTTGTATTGCCATTATTTAGAAATTAATATTATATTTAAAAATAATATTGTGTACTATTTTAACCGAATATAATTATAAAATTTATGAGATAGGTAAAAATAATCGCCATTTTTAATAGATAAAATTTATTAAGTGATATATTTATCAGTTTTACGGAATGAAGATGCGGTGATTATTTTATTTCAATGACTAAAGATCTCAGATCTAATTAGGAATATAATAATAAAAATAAGAAAATAAACAAATCACCAATAAAATCTATTTATAAAGAATAAATTATTGACTCCATGCGTAATTTTTTAATTACACAATATACAATCAACGTGTTATCACATCGATTTACAATTTATTAAGTTTTTATTATAATTTAACTGGCGAAAACATTTATTTTTTTAACATTCTTTATTTTTAATTCTGATGATTCTTTTTAATGATGGACAAATACTTTATATGAAATAAACATGTAATTTTTTGTTTGGACAATTTCCAAGAGGTGAGGTTAAATTCTCGCTATATTGAAAAAATATGGACAAATTTATGTGACTTTTAAAATTTATTTATGGAATGTTCGATTCGTATCGATTTAAAATCGATTACTACATGCAAAATGGAACGAATACGTAAATCAAAGACATTTTAGTTTTGCCGCCAATTTTGAAATGATGTAGTATTTTATCTTCTATTGGGTTGGTTTACGTTTACACAATTCAATATTGAAGAAAGTAAATAAGCTAACAATGTTAAAGTTTGTGACTTATGTGTATTATGTTTATTATTAAATATTAAAGTCATGGGTATTTAAATATGGATTTTTCTTTCAGCTTTACCTTGTATCCCGCGTGTAACAGGGTAAGCAGTGTTACGACAGTGCACAGGTTGCGCTCCCCAATTTTCCACCGAATTGCGTGTTGAGTGTGACGGAACTAAATAGCGCGCTCTGTCTCAACACCAAAACGAAGAAATTAAAATATTAAGTATTTCATTTCCTCGTGTGGGAATGGAACCCACGATCTGTAACGTTGAGTCACACGCTTATGCCCCTGTGCTGGCCTGATCTCCAGTTCAGTCGACTAATATTGATATTAATTAGAAAAATGGGAATACTAAATATGCATTTGTGTAATTTTTTTGTTTTTAGTTTTCTATTTGTAAATTCAATTACTTTACAATCGTTATTTTATGCAAGTGTCAAAATTAAAATGCCGCGATATGAAAAGAAATAAAGAAACAAAATCGAAATTAAAAGATCTTTATTCACAAGTAAACTTCAGTTTAAAGAACATGTATTACAAATATGTTTCAAAACAATTAGTATATATTTCACAGCACATTCAGATTGAAGAGTCAAAAATATTATATTCCATTATAAAAAGTCTTAAACAATAACACTAAGAAGAATATGTACAGTCATTTATTTATTTATTTACATTTCATTGCACATCATTTACTTTTAAACTATATGAAAATAATAAAAAAAAACACAATGCACAAAGGGAGGTCTTATTTCTAATCATCAATTTCAATTAGACAAACTTTGTGTTAAAAACGTGTTTATGAGGAAAAAGAATGGGTAGTGTAAATATACATACATACCACATTAAATCCTAACATTTAAAATTGAGGCGTCACAGTAAACGTGACAATTGTGGGGGCATCTCCACTTGAGAGGGTGTTATTTTTATCTCCCTTTAGGTCTGGAGAAGACAGAGCCTGACATTGTATTTCCGCAATGTCTTGGTAATCGGAGGTTGCATGCATGTGGAATAGAGTTTCTTAACACTAGGTTCCCTCTGCCTACCTTGCTATAGTTATGCCATTTAAAATAAAGAATTGTTTATATTTTGTTTATATAGATTATATATTATACTCAAGTTTTTTAAAGAAAAGATTTTTAGTGCTTAATATTATTAGTTACATTTAAACAATAGACATATGTTATAACACCAATTGTATTTGCTTAGTTCTAATTTACATTACAAAGCAGGCTAGTCCTACTAATATTATAAATGTCAATGTTTGTGAAGATGGATGTTTGTTTCACCAATCGTGACCTATAAAATAATCTTTTTTGATTTGTCTATTTTTTATTTCATACGTTCGTGAATAGGGTATAGGTAGTTGATGATTATTTGAAGATGCTTTAATTTAAATCAATTTAATTTCTTTAAATATTTCAGTTTTGTTACAAAATAAAAGTATTTTAATTATACTTTTTTACGTACCGTTTCGCCAGCGTGATTAAATGAAAATAACTAAAAGTTGCATATAACTTTTTTATAAGTTATAGGTACAAGCTCAATTTATGTTACGTTCTTTAGTTTATTTTATTAAATATTTGGTTATTTTAAGGGTCCCACCCTATTATATTGACATAATATTTAGTTTTATATTTGTTTTAAAAATAAATAATAAATTTAAAATAAAACAAATATATAAGTAAAGGGTGCCCACCCCTACAACAAATATGGTATTTTTCGGCAGTTTTTATAGATAATGATATAAAACTCTTTGTGCACGAGTCTGACTTGCACTTGGCTGGTTTTTATTATATTTTATGAAATATTTGGTTATTATAACTACTACTTAAATTAATATAAATATTAGGTATACCTACATAATTTAACATTCAAATACAAATACATTTCGGTATTCGATACATATAAAAAGGATAGATAACTTAATTCACACCGGCTGCCAGCCCCCGAAGTGCGTCTCCAGTTCGCGCGCCACCGCCAGACACAGGCGGTCCTGGTGCGGTGCCGCCACCACCTGCACGGCCAGCGGCAGGCGGCCGGCGCGCCCTGCAGGCACGGCGGCGGCGGGCAGGCCCAGCACGTTGTAGAGCATGGCGTAGGCCACGCCGGAAGCGCGCGCAAACACGGCACCGTGCGCGTGCGCGGGAGTAGCATGCGCGGGCGCGAGTAGCACGCCGCGGGGACCGAGGGCAGCTTGGAGGCGCGTGCGCAGGGCGGCGGCAGCGGCGCGGTA
>JAKRZM010001257.1:238855-274698 GCA_036379175.1 Heliconius cydno galanthus
AAAGTACCCCACACTACAATTATAAAATATAAATGTCAATGTAGGTACACAATGTTACCACTATAAATTATATATAACATAAACTAAGATTTGGAATTATTACAACTGACAATTATACATACCACTAATATTATATATAGAAATAGATTAGTATAGATTAGTTTAGGTATCTATGAGAACAGTTCATAACACATAAAATTTATATATTTCACGCGTTTACCAATATAAAGATGACAATTAAAATTAGTAAAGCACATGTTTCATATCTTTATAAAAATAAATTACCTTAGGATTAGCTGGATCTTGTAACATGTTTGGAATATCTTTCATAGAAAAAAACACCGAAACTGACATCTCCACTGAGTCTTCTAATTCTTCGAATTTATCCTGAAATTTTAAAATTTTCATGTCTTTAGATTTTTTAATAACTTCAGATTCTCAATTTTACAGGTTACCTTGATCATATGAGATTTTTTATCAGTTTTTTATTTATTTTTCCTTTTGATTACAACAAATGCTATAACTTTAAGTTACTAAACTCATGTGTGACCACCGTACACCACCACATACAATATTTATTGTCAAAGCTCCTGGAGCTTGCGTAATATTTCCCTAGTGCGCTTCTCTCTGAGAACAGTCCTCCGGGTGGTGGTTATGATTTTTACCTGAACTTCCTCCAGTATTTTTGATACTGTTTTCGAAGGTCACCCAAGGTTCTTAATCCCTGTAATAAACCCTATCTCTGTTAACACTCACTTTTCCATCATAAATCTTTTTTGCCATTTTTTCATCACTCATTCGTTCGACGTGCCCAAACCAGTTGAGCACGTTCTTCTTCATTCTCACCGTTTCGGCCGTAAATTAGAATCAATTAGTACCTCTTGCAGTTCAGCACCCTGTCGCTCGAGGTGTTTCGCGGCGGCGATCACTGCGGCCTGTACTCCCGCGTGCACTCGTAGTAAAGCTGGTGATGATGACGCCTCGGTTAGATAGAAAACCTGTAAAGAATGTTTTATTTTACTCGATACTTGGTCTGGCTATTAATATTGTTAAAATTAAATATAAACAAAATATTACTTTTGAATTTGGAATCAGTCATTTATTTTATATGATTGTTCATTGTGTTTTATTGTTTTCACGCCAATATTAATATTGTAAAATATTGGAGATATAAAAATGCAGTGGGGTGATAAAGAGAACCGAATCGCATTACATAAAGTAGGTATAGAGCCAAATACAACTTTTAAGATCCTCGTCCTCGTCGATACGTCTGTGTATCGGACTATTGATAGGTAAAATCCCCTCTGTTTGTGACAGAAAAAGGTCTGGCCGTCCACCTAGTATTCGTACCAAAAAGGTGATCAAAGCAGTAAAGGAAAATCCTGTCCGAAAGCGAAAAAAAATATCTAGGGAGCTGAAGATAGCACCTAGAATCATGACGCGTATTTTAAAAGATGACTTAGGATTTGCAGCCTATAAGAGAAACACTGGTCTTTTCTTAAAGGATATTTTAAAAAGGAATAGGGTGGTAAAAATCAAAACAACTACTTACGCAAGGGGCGGTCGCAAAAAATTGTTTACGGATGAGAAATTTTTTATAATGACAAGCAAAATGACCATATTTATACTGAAAGCTAAAGAAGTTGCCCAATTAGTTAACAGACTTCAACCGGGGGCATGTGTTAGCTATGAAGCAGTGACAGCCATATTTTTGTGAAACAAGTATCAAAACATCGCCACAAGTGTATCAAAATACCATTCTTAAGATAGGAAACCACTAAACGCCACGGTTATCGGTTCGATCCCCACTTGAAGAAATGAAAATATTAATTTAAATTTATATTTTTATTTGTTCGCTCTGGTGTCGAGGCAAAGGGTGGCGACGAACTCCGCCAGTCAACACGCAATGTTCACTCTGCGTACACACTTTGAGTTGCGATATATCGACGGGCTCGTCGAGGCGCAGGTGGTGGGCGGCGGGCCCCGCCATGGCGCGCAGCAGCGGCGCCAGGTCGGAGGCGTGGCGCGCCATGGGGCCCACCGTCAGCAGGCGCGGGTAGTTCTCGTCCGCCAGCGTGGGGATGTGGCCCGCGATTGGGATTATACCTGCCGGAAATATCGATCTTAGAATTGAGATTTGTATACAGTACAGTACAGTACTTCGGCAATCTGATAATATATTGTGTATTATCTGGTAGCCCTGTCCAGCTACATATCTATCACAACAATGTCTCAAAACGGAAGAATACTTTATTTTATATTTATTTTCAAGTTGGCAAAGAGATCAAATTATGAATTATGTATTTAGTTTCCACTTTCAGTTAAAGCATTCATAAATATAATTAATTTAATGAAAATCACTAATTACAATACTTGAAAATCACTAACTACAATAATTAATTATAATTTAATTGTAAAATAAAATTTTAACTTATAACCATCATATTACGAGCAACGATACCTACCCGGTGTGGGTTTGTGTCCGTAGACGCCGCAGAAGGCTGCGGGGATGCGAATAGAGCCCGCGATGTCCGACGCCACGGAAAACGGCGACGCACCGCACGCGAGTAGAGCTGCCTGGAGAGGAAATTACTTTGTTTAATTGTTTACTTTTTACATCTCATAGGAGAGAAATTTAAATTACCAAAATGTCATAAGATGCATAGTACTTTTTTTTTCAAAGTAATAATAATAATAATAATAAAATAATAAAAACTCTTTATTGTACACCCAAAAAAGAAATAGAAGAATACAAGTAAAAGAATATGGTACAATAGGCGACCTTATCGCTGAAATAGCGATTTCTTCCAGGCAACCTAGAGGCGTTGAAAATCGCAAAAAAATAAATAAATAAAAGTAATTACTTATTTGAGGTTTTTATATGATTTTTCGAACTAAGGCGAAAAAAATCAACATTTTTGTATTTAAAGACGTGTCCAATTCTAAATAAAGAAAACGATATAAATAGAATGCTTAAGTATTCTAGCCATATTCGTACCCTAAAATAACATTAAGATTATTTATATACATGTATCATTTCCTAACCTTGACTGGATCGTTGTTTATTAATTTTTATTGTCCTCGCCACAAAGGACGTAGGTACATTTACAGGTACGGATAATGTAGTGTATTATTTTAATTATTTTAAACGCAGTAAAACTAACAGTTAAAAGCTTCTATTAATATGATATATGATATCTTTAATAGATATAAAGAATAAAAAATATATATGGCATTAAGCCATGCCTACGTTGTATCCTGCTTATAGCTGGGTAGACAGGTGGAACCCAGTGTTAAAATACTCCATTCCAAGTAAGACAGAGGTATTTCCAACTGTGGGGCGATATCATATTTTTCTATAATATATCCACACATCTTTCAACTATTGCGCCCGCCCGCGAATAAGCGATTCAATGTAGCCAACAGTCTTCCTCTATTATTTACTAATTAGTATTCATTCGTTCCCTAGATTAGTGCGTTCAACAAAACTATTCAGATTTATATTAGTGTAGAAGTATACTTAGATATATACATACCTCGCCACCCGACGATCCACCAGGTGTCTTAGTAAGACAATACGGATTATTCGTAGTGCCCCTCAATAAGTTGGTAGTTTCCCATCCAAGGCATAGCTCTGGTGTATTCGACACTAGCAGCGGGATAGCTCCTGCTTGTTTTACTAGTTTTACTGCCTCACCATCCTCTGTGGCCCTTCGTCCCGCGTATTCTAAACATCCTACAGCATTTGATAGCCCTGGTTGAAAAAAAGTAGTATTTTTTAGTTTCGTAGCTTACGTACGCAAAAATAATATACAATATCTGCCTACTACTTGTTTGAGGCCAGTCGTAACTCAACGCCGCGCTTCTCCTCAACACCAGAGTGAAGAAATGAAAATAATGATTGTTTCATTTGGAAATCGAACCCACAACCTGTTGCGCTTACAGTCACACTGGCCTGCAATTATAAATAAGAATTCACAATGAGTAATAAATATTGCATTATACAATAAACTCACCAGCCAAAGAACAACTCTCTTTCACAGTAAAAGGTATTCCCAACAGCGGTTTCTCACTAAACAACTTTTCGATTTCCCCATTGACCCTCGCTTCAGAGATCATTCTGTCGACCTCCCTCGCATCATCTAACGCCGCACGGTAGCGTTCGTCGACTACCGCGTTTATATAGGGGTTTACTTCTTGTATCCGCGATATGTAGCGTGATATTACTTCTTCACTTGTTATCTAAAAAATATATATTTTCAGGAACTAGTTACAAACAAAAGGAATGAAACTTTAAATGTATTTCCTTCTATATCTAATAGTTTTATTGCATCGTTGTGTACAATCAGCAAGTTGTTAGTTACCAAAAGTTCCTAAACGAGATATCGAAACATTTGAGACGACAAATCTTTACTTATATATATCAGAATTAACAATTATTATTTTGTACAATAATGTCATATCTACATCTACAACACTCAGGACACAATGAAGATAACGGTGAATCAAAACAATTAAAATCATTTATTCGTGTGCAGCAATATGGTAATGTTGGTTGCGGCGCGCGGCGGGCGCAGTGTGCGACGGTTGCCAATATCTTGTTCTGTAAGCCTGTAGCGTACTAATGGTAAAGCTTAGAATACACATAAGCTTTATTGATAACAACTTAGGCTTAAATCACGGCAACGTGTCATTAATGGATTATAATATTTTACAAAAGAAAGAAATTGTATCAAAATGTTCATTCGGCGGAAAGTGGGGAACGGAGTATCTTAACATTAGGTTAATTAGCGTACCCTGCTGTGTGCGGGATACGCAGTGAAGCTGATTTTTGTTTACATTCACTGATGAAAAAGCTTAGGCAAACACGATTAATATAATATCATGTTGTCCTCCATTTCTTACCATATATGCCTTTGCATCTCGAGAGACAATAATAACCACTTCTGGTTTAATCACACAAGAGAAACAAAAATAATTTAAAACCTCCTCGTGGGATTTTAATTCACAAGTTTTACATCCCTGGCCAATATAGTCTACAGGAACAGCCTTTTCGGGAACAAAATCAAAATTAAGCTGAGATTTTGCTAAAAGCTTTTCTTAGCTAGGTTTATAAATAGTAAATTTCTATAAATAGTGACATAATAAGAGCTGCCTCTTTCATTAAAGCAGAAACTGCTTACATAAATTATTTACAGGATAAGGCGTCTAATTTAGAAGCAATAACCACATATTTTTCTTGCATAATTACTTAGTTACAAGCACGGCAGCTATTCCCAAGTAAACTAATCATTTCTTATAAAATACCTAATTTACAGTATAGCTTGTATGTGATATGATATAAGCGTATACTATTCCTTCGCTCTCATAGCTTGATCGGGCGATAATTCGATGAGACTAAATACTTTAGACGTTTAGGTCTTGGAGGAATAAAACTTTCCCAAATTCCAGAATTTCGAACTATTAATACAATAAACAAACTTTGACTCTGAGTCCATCCAGGGTTATTGATATAGTAATTTTATTATATCAGAAAACATTTTTTTTTCTTTTACTAAATGTCCTATGCATGTATGTATGGCCTAGATATTATTTAACATTTTTATATGGGATTAATTAATTGTTCTTAAGAAAAACGTTATGATATTTACCTAAGTCAAACATAATGTAAAAAAAATGAGAAGAACTTAATTGAAAGTGCTAAGTGGGAAGGTAAATAGACGGAGAGTAGAGAATGAAGTTATTTTATTTATCTCACTCTTTAATAGAACAACATTAGCTAAAATAGAAGAGCTGGAAACGGACGAACGAAACGAACATTAAATAAAAGTTAAAGAAATAAAAAAAATATGATGATCAATAGGATTCTAGGAATAAATTTCAAGAAATCATATTTACAGTTACCTAATCCAAAAGTACTTACTTGGCCATCTTTTATACATTTGACGATGTCTGTAGCACTTTGCAGTAGAAACTTGTCCGTTAGCGGTGGTACTTTCTGATTGTTCTGTAACGAGCGCAGCCAGAAGATCGGTGTTAATATGAAATTCAGTATCCGAAGGCAAATGCCTATTATCCACACTCCTACCTCCATTCTAAAACCAGAAAATGTATTTATTAAAATTTTATTATTATTTATTGATAAACAGATATTTAAACTTATCGTCAATATAGTGAACAACTAGACGTTATAAATTAGTTTTACAAAACAAAGGGTACGGATCAAGCTTCTGTAATGTTGAAACAAACAAAAAAAAATAGTTTGTTGTTTCTGATGTAATACAAAGTAAGACTTTGGTTTACACTAGCCAACATAATTTTACAGGTAAAATTGATGGAAATGGAGCACAAAGTGTCTTACTTAACTCATGACTATTTCACCTTTTTCTTGCTAGAAGAAATAAGCGACAGACGAGTTAATTTACGACAAAATACTTGTGAAAACAGTATATGTTATTTTACGTAAAATAATAAAAATAAATATTAAATATTAGTTATGTTATATAATAAAAATGAAAATTGCTATTTCAAAAGTAGCTAGGTAATATGGCAACGTCAGAAACAACGGAGCTAATGGAGCGCAGAAGAAACCTCAATCAAGTTTACTGTTTACGTGAACAAAGTCAATAACAAACAAGATTGAACGACAAATAAGAAATGAGGCAACTTTTAATAATTTTGTTGAACTTACTTGATTTATCTTTAAATACTATAACATTACCGCCGTATCGGCTTTCAAATTGTAATAATTATTGTCATTTAGATACTTACCTAGCTATATTATTTGAACTATTTAATATCAATTAAATAGTAATCAGAGGTCGTCGTGGTGCAATGGCTCAGCGTGTGGCTGTAAACGCGACGGTAGTGGGTTCGATTCTCACTCAGGACAGAGAATTTTTAAAGATTTTTATTTCCTCGCTATAGTAAGAAGATAAAGGACAGCGTTGGGTTCCACTACTCGATACTCAATATCAAAAAGTTAGGAATGGCACGTCCTAGGTCTGAACACTAGGTTCTCTCTACCTGCCTTGCTATATGCGTTATGTAATAATCATAAAAAACCAAGTAATATTTACGAGCTTACATTTAATTGAGAAATTAAAATTCTGTCAAGTAACAGTGTAACTCAGAGCGAAGGCTATCCGGCGCACTGAGTACGTGTGGAGAGGCTTTAATACTGAAATTACCCTAAAGAGTGGCCCCGTGCAACGTATGACTGTACCTACTAGTAATTTACATAACCCTTTTACTTTTCACTTTATTAATGCAAGAAATTGGGCAAGATTGCTATTTTCTATTTTCGGCCGAAAGCAACGTTTATAAATTTTTATCCCATGCTGTATTCCGCACATAGCAGGGTTCACTCTGCCTAAGTGCCTACTTAGGCAGAGTGAACCTTGTAACCGAGTGTTGAGGCACTCACTTCCCATTAAGACACTTTCGTTCCCCACCTTTCACCGAATTCTTAAGGCATTGCGTGTAATTTAATAACTTGTACTTTGTTTTTATAAACGTGTAAAAAGATTAAGACTAGAAGTTTTCTACTCGTATGAACAACAAACTAAATTCTTATTAGATCAACAATTATAGTAACTGCGCAAAAGATATCGATTTAACATTAATCCTCGGAGACAACAGTTCAGCCACCTTTATAATGTTCCATTTATTAAAAGAGTTATGGGCACTTCGGTGCTTCCTGCTATCGGCTGTTATAGCATTGTAAATTGGTCGAATATTGATTTTTACTATCCTTACATGTGATATTCGGTTATTTATTTAATATTACAAATATTTCTCTTCTTGAATGATTTCATTTGGAGGATGTCATGTGACATGTATATATAGTTAAAATCGATAACATATAACAGTTCTGTATTACACAAAACGTAACGAATATAAGCATACTAGCGGACGCGCGCAGCTTCGCTTGCTTATTTAGGAGTGAACTATAATAAACCATGAAACATGTGTTCGATGTAATATTTTTAAGAGTCTAAGTTTCAAATTTTATAAAAAACGGTGGCGATTTAAGAATTTTTCCATAGAAACTTTCAACCCCTTATTTGCACCCCTAATGGATGAACTAAAATAAACCACGAAACATGTATTCAATGAAATATTTTCGAGCGTCTAAATTTCAAATTTTTCCATATAAACTTTTAAATCCTTATTGGCACCCTTAGGGGGTAAATTCTAAAAAACCGTGAAACACGTGTTCAATGAAATATTTTTAAGAGTCTGAATTTACAATTCTATAAAAATCGGTGCCGATTTAATTTTTTTTCCATACAAACTTTCAACCCCTATTTCACCCCTTTAGGGTTAACATTTTTCAAAATCCCTTCTTAGTGGATGCCCAGATTATGAAAGTAAACATCTGTCCAAATTGCAAGTTTCTACTATCAGCGGTTACTGTGCGTGCGTCTTACCTCAGTCATTGAGGACAAGTCCTTCTATATATATAGATAAGTACGGTGGAAAACAAAAATTCTACTGTTAAAAGTTCCTATATATTTTAAAAAGAAATTTAATTTAAATAGCTATATAGAATTTAATAGGTTATAATTTAAACGTCGATATTTTGTTATTAAACTATAAGTTACAAACTTTAGACACGAGCTGACTAAACTTTTGTGTCTAACTTAGTTTACAGTTGTTATTAAATTCTATCTTAGATCAAAACATAATCTAATAAACAATCGCAGATTCAGATTAATGGAATATTTGAAATAGATTAGGTATATTATTACACTAGCGATCGACACGCGGCTTCGCCCGCTTAAATTTATTGTTATCCGCTTAGATAGATACTGCTGAATAGTGGAATCATTTATCAAAACTTGTCAAACATGTGGGTTTTATTCCTTCACGCACTTTATTCCGCATACAGGTCCTCTGGTTACCATAGGCAGAGGGAACCTAGTGTTTAGACATTCCGTTCCCATAAAACACTTCCGTTCCCCATTTTTCACCGGATTCTGAAGAAGTTGCGTCTTGAGTAGCGGAACTTAACATCGCACTTGGTCTCATTGCCCGACCAAGAAAATGAAAATATTAAATATTTCATTTCCCTGAGTAGGCATCAAACCCACAACCTCTCACGTTTACAGTCGCACGCTTGTGGCCCTGCGTTACGACCGGCTTCATGTATTTGTATTTTAATTAAATATCTCTTTTATCAAGACATGCAACCAATTGATTGTACCAAAGCTTTCAGACAGACTCTCCATAAATGCTAATTGCATTTAAAAGCAAAAATAATATAGTTACTAAAATTAAAGCTGATCATTCCTTATTATTACGAAGCCGTAAACGAATAAAAGTAGATACTTAGAAGGTTATTTGTATACCTACTATTTCAAATCTGACTATCATTTGACCCATCAAATTGTCCTAGACATGCAATGTATGTACATTTATTGTGCAATATATTATATGGAAAGTTGCTCTACAGAGTTGCAATTTATAGAAGCAACCGTTTTCCTAACTTCCTAACAATCCCAAAGTAGGAGAACTGTTTCACAACTGTTAAAGTCAGCATAAATGAAATACAAATCCTTTTTGCCTGTGTTGTGGTCTCCAAAATAGGAAAAGGTTATAATTGGCAAAGTTTTATAATTTTAAGCTCTTTTAAAAGTGAAAGGTCGTCGAAAAATATCACCTATTTTTGACAGCTATCTTTGTCTCTGTTCATTTAGTAGCAATTCGTTGTTGATGCCAGAATATATGAAAAAACTATATTACTTATATATGCATCATAGACATAATATAAAATTAACATCCAAAAATATAAAAACAATGAATTAAAAAGGCAAATATTTGCTCGGCTCTAAGAAAGCGTAAGCTAATAATAGTTAATCGCTTCATCTAATAGAACGGATTAATTAAACCTAACACTACACTACCTACCTGTGAGCTTATAAAATTAACGAACAGCATTTTATTAACCTACTAGTGACCCAAACGGGGCTTCGCCTGCTTAACCTAACTATTTTATTATAGACAAATTATACAAAATATGTACATAAATTATAACCTATATGTTAAAAAAAGTTACGATCAGGGAACCTAAATTGCTTATTATATAATTATGGATATTTTTAAAGAGTAAATTAACCACCAAATATTTGTTTCATCCATCAAAAATACAAAATGACACAGTAAGTGTATCTTAAGTGCGCTTTCAAAGTAGGCTTTACATCAAAGGCAGTTTTCCCTGCGCTACACTTGCTCTCGCTACGTTTATTGGGAGATGATTGCATATTGTATGGCTGCCATATTGCAATGTTATATATGTAACTACATATTGTATTCAAAAGTATATTAAATATTTGTTTTATTTTTATACCATGCTTTTTGTTTCAGCTTCACGCTTTAACCCGTTTATTGTTAAGTGACAGGGTAGGTGGTGAGACACTCCGTTCTTCGCATTTCCACTCCAATTTAAAAGGTTGGTTGGCGAAACTGAGCTTGATCTTACCAGGATGAGAAAATAATACTTCCCGAGTGAGGATCAAACTCGCCACCGTTGGTTTTAGAGTGACACGTTGTCACTGTAAAACCAACGATGGTCCCTGTGTCCCTCTGGTTCCTAATATGAAATACAAACTAAATTTAATAAAACAAATATGTGAAAGTAAATTGTCCACGCACAAGCAGTAGCGAGATACAATTACCTTTTACTTTAAAAAAAAGAAAGAAAATCAAGGGGATCAAGTTTTATTGTTAATCGAACATTGATATCATTCTTTAGGATTATCGGTTTTTAGGTTTTTATTTCGACTCAGTATCGTGTTTTTAAATAATAAGATTATTTCATTTTATTGCGAAATTGAGTCCCGAATTTGGCGGAAAGTGAGGAACAGAGTGTCTTAACACTAACTGTTGTTAACTACACTCTATGTACCCTGCTATGTGCGAGATACACCATGAAGCTAAAAGAATAAATTAAAAGTAGGTAAGATATTAGCTTCTGGTCGTTCCCTCTGGGCAGATATATGAAAATAAACAAAAAGAAACTGAAATCTTATTAGTGTTACAAATGCCGTAGAGAGTCTGTAAAAGCGTGAGATACATATTAGCCATCCATTAAAACTTTACTAGGAATGAATAAATAAATAAATAATTATTATTTACAAATATTATATATTATTTTAAACAACAATATGTGTGTGTGCAATACGTACGCATGTAGGTACACTTTGGCCGACGTCGACGAGAGCATTAACATTTAGCACCTATTTTGCTTTTAATTAACAAGATTACATGCGAGTGCTATAATAATAAATCAACCCGAGGGTTAAAGGGGTGGCAGCAAATATGAATTATTTTTCCTCCCTCAAATTACGGGGTAGGTACAGAGCATTCAGTGACACCTAGCTTGATCCTTCCATTCACCACTCTTAGTTTGATTTTGAGAAATGACACATGCTAATTACTTTTAAAAAGCACATAAAAATTTGAACGTGGCAGGATTTGAACCCGCTCACACCTCTTGGAAACCGTCCAAGAACTCGGAGGGGAATACCACTTTACGAAAATTGTAGATAACTTGTGTTAGCAATAGATATTTTTCATTACTGAAGCCATTGTGACTAAGTTCAGAAGTTACTCATTTTATGCAATACCTCTAGCTATCCTATTGAGCAAAAAAGTGAACTAAGGAAGAGAAGCACGTGAAAACGCAGTAATGCTTTTTCATTGCTATTTATATTGTCTTTATAGATTCTAGTATAATGTAAATAGAATTCTAGTATAATAGTATATAACCTGAAGGCTTACTTTACTTTATATGTTTGCATATAAACCGGCTGGAAGCCTTACCTACGATCACGACCTTCGCGATATCATCCTATAGGTACAATATATGAAATTGTTGAATAAAAGAATACTGAATATGCATTACATTGAGTATAATTTTAATATTGTTGATTCTTCTACAGTAATGAGGGCTATTGACATTTATAGAAAAAAATTAAAGCATAAAAATATATTTTATTTTTTATTACATCGCTTTTATTTGATTTTCGATTTTATTTTTTTATTTCTTACATTTATAGAACTAGATAAGTATATCTTGTTGAATCATAAAATTTAACTATATAAACAATACAAAAGAAAACAAAGAATCTAGAATATAGTTTTTCGTTCCCTTTTTATCAGCTTCACGCTGTATCCCACACACAGTAGGGTAGGCAGAGGCAACCTAGTGTTGAGACACTCCGTTCCCCACTTTCCGCTGAATTCAGGTGGCATGAGTCCGCTACTCAACACGTAATGGTTCCTGTAATATCTAAAATAAATATCTGGTAAAGGAATCGATTCCACAATTTTTAGAGTTCTCTACTCAAAAAGTAAAACGGAACTATTACTAAGACTCCGATGTTGGTCTGTCTGTCTGTCTGTCACCAGCCTGAACTCATGAACCGTGATAGCCATTTGTTTAAAATTTACAGATTACAGGTTGAAAAATAATAAATAAAAACTTAAAGGGATTCCCATAAGCAGACAATCATGATTTTGCTGTATTTATAGTTAATGGTACGGACCTATCCACGTGCAAGTCCGACTCTCACTGGGTCGGTAATTCTATACTACTTTACAATATTATTTTTAAACTTACTTCAAAATTTTGTAAATATCTGGTTTAAAGTGGAAATATCCCCAACACCGTATAATACAGATGTAAAAATTTCCGTACTCGATAAAACGCGCGCTAAAGATGACAGCTCGCGGCGGATACAAACAACGAGCTGCCTTGTTGATGTCGCGGCAAAGACTAACCCGTGCAGCCTATCGGATATCGGAATACCTTAAATTTTTATTTCAATGTAAAAGTGATTGTACCTTACCGGCTACAAATAATTTTAATTGTTTTTAATACGAACGTGCAGTATAATATGTTTAATTTATTGCATATAAAATTTACACAAATTATATACATTTCTGTTAATTACAGGAAAAACACGTACAATAAAGCGGCTTTATCGCTTCAAGTAATTGCAATACAATTATATAGCTTTTTTTTTTTTTTTTATTTTAAAAAACTACATCCACGGGCTCATAGTTGCCCGTGCCTTTTTTTATTTTAAGAAAGTTCTTTTAATGTGGCGTACTTAATTTTGGGACAATTTAAACTGTACTTATATCTAGAGCTTATACTAGAGGGGTTGGATGAGACCCCTACCGACAATTTTTTTTTTTTTTACATATATTATTATAGTCTTTTGTATAATTATTTATATTTATACATGTATATAGGTGTGGAATTTTAGATTTGGCCTGGCTTATGCAGAACGCCTTCCTTAAGTTTTTAATTATATAGCTTTTAAAGTTCTTATAGGTAGACATAAGTAAGCGAATGCCCTTATATGTTTAACCCTCCAATGAATATAGTTTATTATCATTTGCGAACACTATTAGAAAACATTGAAAAATTATTCAATCCATTTTTATATTCATTAAAGAAATGAGTTGATTTTGCGTGACACACGAAATTGAGTAATCTTCAGGTAAGTGTACAGATTAAAAAAATAAAAATTGTTCCATCTCTTCCTTCCTGCATGGCAGGAAAAAGGAACCTCTGAACCTAGAGTTAAGATACTTCCTTTACATTAAATCTAGAGGCCGTTCGTGTTGAGTGGTGGATCTCAACTCCGCGATTAGCCCCGTCACCACAGCGAGAAATGAAAATATTAAATATTTTATTCCACTTATGCCTTTTTGCCCCTGAGTTTGTTCCATACTAAAGAAATATTTTGGTGAGCATTAACACCCCTTTAACAGGGCCTAAAATACTTTGTACTCAAATATCTATTCGTGAGATATTTATTGACTAAATGTTCTAAATACTTGGGTACTCTGAAACGAACTTCGCAATTATTTGAATCTATTTGAAACTTTCGGAATTTCACTTGAAGCTTATAAAATTGTTCGACTGCTTTGTAAGGTTTCTTAACCGCCCTCAACTCTCGAAATCGACGTTCAGAACTCTGAAGTCAGTCTTGAGACGCCGTTTTCACTCATAAAACGACATCTTAAGATCAATGTCAGAGTTTAGAGCGGTTCATAAATACGGGCCCTAGCAAAGACAAACCAACTTCTCATTACTATTTTATTTAAGGAGTTACGTTTCAAAGAAATGTATAGATAAACCATATTTACCCTATCGGGACATTAAGAGCCTATTTTGAAGGAATCTTTATGATATTTGTAATTAATTATACCTATATCCGCTTGTGTATAACAAATTTAAGTGACGTACATATTTATTTTTGTTTCATATTTAATACTAACATAAAATTAACTTTTTTGTATTATAGTCCCTTTATCGAAAAATCGTTCAAGTTAATCGATTACTTGTAATTGTAACCTTAACTTGCTATTCGAGATACTTCAGCATTTAGAATGTGACATCTGCCTCGTACACAACTCTTAATTATTTTCGTTTGGGAGAAGTCATAAATAAAAGATAGTAGTAGTATCCCACACAAAGTCAGCTTGAAACTGGAAACCTAGTAAGACATTTCATTCTCATTGAGAGACTTCGTCCTTCGTCGAAACTAAACGCCGCGCTCTGTCTCATTACCAGAGCGAGGAAACGAAAATGTTAAATATTTCATCACAATCGGTTGTGATTGCCAAGAATGGGCTTCTCATCTTAATAAAGTCTTATAACAAATATTACTTTATTAAATAAAAGAAAACAAAGCATAATTACTTACCAGTGTAACGTATTGTTGGGCTTTAATATAAAAAAATACTTACGAATATCTGTTGATCCATGATACAGCAGTCCATCCTGTCTGAATAATGAGAATATAAATGATAAAAAATAAACGAAACTGAAATATAAAAAATATGTATAAAAATGCGCTAAATATTAAATTAATAATTATATTTTAGTATTCTATTACTATGAAAACGGAAAGAAAACTATTTTAAAGGATTGTGATATACATATATTTATATAATCAAAATAATATAAAGTCTAATAAGAATAAACAAAGAAATTTCTCACTTACGTGTTTTAGTGTAGGTTTCAATATCTGAAAAAAAATTAAAACCGCCTACTACTCATATAAAATAATATTTATTTAGAAATAAAATTTAGATTACTAAATGTAATTTCTAAATGAATATTATTCTATTACCAATTTGCAAATGCTAAAATATAAAAGAACATAACTACGTTATTCCCGAAGGTGTCTCTGTTACTATAAAATAGTATATATCGGTGCACTGTTACGACACAACAAGTAAAAGCTATTAAGTAATTCAAACAAAAACTTTACACTAAGTAAAATTTACAGGTAAAATAATTTTCAAAACAGTCAAGCGGTCGGTGTTCACAATAATGCGAAACCGAATTGCAAAATATCAAAGGGTCATCGAACCTGAAGGTAAATCGATTATCTCCGGTGTCGTTGGACGCTGCGCAATGATGCACTAATGCACAAAATAACGCTTATAGTTTATAAAAACGCAATTTTATTGCAATCCTTCATATTAGCGGTCTTAGTCCAGTCTTTACTGGAAATCAAAACAAATACGACTGTTCGCGAAATATCTTGAACTTGAACAGTGACATTGGCGTTTGACACTGAACTGTCATACAGATTAAAAAAATAATAATTAATATTCGATTGAAATCTTGGATCATCTTGGATCAAAACATGTCTTGGGACTCACAGCTATGTGAGGTGAGCAGAAAGATGTTTGCGTCACTGGGATCTCTTAAACGGTTACGCAATTTTCTCCCTATACCTACCAAGATTGCGTTAGCAAATACTCTCCTTTTACCGATTCTCGNTGTTATACAGATTAAAAAAATAATAATTAATATTGGATTGAAATCTAAATAAAATACTTAACTATATTTTTATTAATGTTAGATGTTATATATTAAGTTACTCCTTCGAAAGGTAAATTCTAGAACTTTGAGAATATGCAATAAACAGTAGTGACTATTACTGCGACTAACGTTATTGTTGACATTATAATTATGCAAAAACAATATTTACCTTTAACGTAACGTAAATTACAACGCAAATATTTTTATAATAATTTTATTATTTTTCATTACTTCTAGCGGTTTTAATGAGGTGTCGGTCGATACAACAAACATCGTATGCAATTCATAGGAGAACTATAGTCTTAAGAAAATTACAAATTATATAATAAAAGTCATTTATTGTCAGAAACATTTTATTTGCAGTTGTAAAAACTGTACAAATCTTAACAAACTTATAAATTATCATCTATTATGGACCTTCCATGGCACTGCTGATGAAAAAAGCCACAACACACAAGACTACATATTCAATTCCTACATTTTAACATCAGTCCTTTCATTTATATTTTATTAACTTGACCAAGTAGTCCAAGAAACATGGTCTTATGGCTTTTTACTTCATATTGCTTTAAGAACTTTCACACTTCTATTAAAACTGTTACAATTGCGAAACCTATTACAATGTTCAGTTAAAAGATTACATATAAATTAACAAAAAAAATTGGGAATTTCTGATTATATTCTGTTAATAATAATAATATTAACCAACTTTTCTTATGACTAAATGTGGTATAATATGTGAACATGATTATGTATATACAGATACACATCAAAAAAGCACCATTTTTGACACTCGTTTAAATAATTTCGCATACATCATCATAATAATATGTCAATATATAGATTTCATATAATTTAAAATTTGTTAAACATATTTTGTTTTATTGTCTAATATTGTAAATATACTATAAACTATAATGTATAGAGAAACCAAACAATCGATTTTTTTGTTAAATAAGCATATTAAATAAATATTAGTATTCATTTCGCTATACCGATTAAAACAGAAATGAAATAAATATATCTAAATAACGAAGCCAGTTTAAACATAAAATATAATTTGTATTATTAAATTACACGCTATGTTAAAATGATTTTTAACAATAAAAGGGTCAACAATAAAAATTGATTTATGTACATTAAAACTAAATTATTGGTAAACAAACATATAAATGGGATTTTAAATCAAACACCATTGAATCATTTTGTTCGAATTGACATATTATCTACATAATTATATAAATATATACATATATATGTAATAATAATATATATTATAATAAAATAGTTCAAAATGCAACCCGACATATTCAATCAAGTAAATAAAATGCACAATTGTATGTAAATAATATATTAAATCAGTATAATATATATATCTTACATAATCTCAATTTTTTAATATAAATATCAAATATATGTTGTACAAATTGTTCATTTGTTTCATTCTTAGTACAAATTATTAAATATTTAAAAAGTTAAACTTTTGGAAGAATTAATTTTCTTTTTGATATATCAATCGATACATTGTAAGGTCACTTTCGTCTAAAATCTACAATATTTAAACACGAATGAGCAATTTGAAGTATTTAATTACGATATTATTAAAAAAAACTCGAAAATTCAAATAAAATACACAAGTCCACGATATGTGTTTGATCCATTTCAAACAGATTTTTAAAAGTTATGTCAAAATAATGTTGCCATATAAAAATAATGTCAAATAAAGGGGAATTTTCGTTGTAGTACAAAACAGATAATAAATATTATATAACTAACAACGCTCAACAACTAAACTAAAAATCATGAACAATAGGCAAATTGTTATATTGAATCGAGATGTTACACTTTGGTGAGGTACATGACGATTTTTAAATACAATTGTTTACAATATTATTAGTATAGACTATAGACAGAAATAGGTATAGGATGATATGATATAATTTAATTTTAACTTGTATTAGAAAGAGACAGTTAAACAACGATTAAGACTTTAATATCAAAATTTTCATATATTAAAAGTTAATTATATAAATGTATATAATAATATTAATAATAATAAATATGAATATATCTTTGGGTCTAACATTAATTAGCATTTATAAACCGTCATGTATCTATTCGAGACGTGCGCTATATCGGGTATAGCGCGCCTCATATCGGCCGCGTGAAGTTGGCGGGGAACATGCCTTTCTCGTTCGTCGTTTCCTTTATACCCATTAGCCAGCCTTCCTCCTGGTTGAATAAAAAAAAATATTGAGTACGCTATTATATAAATCAAAGTTGGGGTCGGCAGACTACTATAAAATCATCCACATTAGGCTTAAAGGAAACCTTCCTTTAAGCCTAATGTGGATTTTGCTCAGTTTGTTAAACTCCACTGAGTTATACTCCACACTAATTATAACTCAGGTGGATAGTGATCCACCATCCATGAGTAATAATGAGTATAATAAATGCTGCATTGAAAATGTGCAAAAAGTATTTATGAAAAATAAATATTGTAAGAAATTGTTGATGTCGACGAGTCGTGACCGCCCGCATTGTTTCGGAAGACGACAAGCAAAGTAAAACAGACATCTACATCTAACTTCAGAGCGGCCACACATACCTGTTCGTCGGGGTCGTCGTACTCCACGACGCGTATGACGTCGCCCACGTCGAAGGACAGCTCGTCGCTGTCCTCGCGGGTGTAGCGGTAGGTGGCGCGCACGCGGTACAGCGTGCCCGCTGGGAGACCGGCCAGTGTCGCCCCTAGGGATATTTATTTAGCTATAATTATTGTTTTCTATAGTTTCTACGTTTTATCTGGTGACCATTTTTTAGCAATTATCTGTGGTCTGCTTGTAGAAGTATCCCAGATAATACGTTATATTTTAATAATTATGTATTCTCTAAGGGACTTCTCTACGTGTTGGAACTGTGTCCTCATGGTAAATTCCGAACCACACGAAGCGCAACAGCTGGTTGGCAACAAGAACAGCTGACTGAATAACTAGCCGCAGGGCTATAATAACAAAAGTTGTTTGTCCAAACTCCTTAGTATAGCGATCCTGCAGTACTTTTAATATATACAAATATAAAGACCATAGTTAAGTTGTGTTTCTATAGCGCGTTACTAACATAAACGTTAATATTTATATAAGTTTTTTATTAAAACTTTCGACGTTTTATCAATTGATCATAGCACATCACTAATATAAGTGTAAATAAGTGTAGTAATATAATTTCAAGACTAAGAGCTCTTGATAGCCTTTTGTTTTTATAATACTGTTATTGTAAACAGATTAATTATAAAATAATTGCTCAAAAATATTTGCACCCCACAAATGTAGAACTTTGATATAAAATAGAAAAGTATTATAATTAATTATTAAATTTCTGGCATCTAATATAATTTATCATCACCATATAATATTACCGTTATTAACGTTATCTTTTAAATTTTCGCAATAAAAACTCTAAATTAGGGAAGTTAGTATCAAATATAAATACACTAAAGCAAAGCTAAGTGCGTCAAGCCATTCAAAATATTTACAGTAAAAGATATCGGCGCCTGCAAACAGATTAACAATAATATAATGTAGTATAATATATAATACATAGATAAATAATGAAGATAGTAAAAATATTATAAAAATATGAATTATAATACCTACAGAGTAAAAAGGACAATATGTACATATACTTAAATAAATATTAAACTAAAGACGCAGAAGCGCCACGACAGTCATCACAGACAGTGTGCATTTGCACACTGTCTGATTGTAAACGCGACGGTTGTAAGTGCGATTCAGAAAAAAAATTAAATAATTTTTATAATTAATTATTTTAATTTCTTCGCTCTGATAAGAAGACAAAGCGCAGCGTTGAGTTCCGCCGTCCACCCCAACGACCTCAGCGAATGAAGTGTTTAAACAATTGGTTCCTACTGGAAAAACAAAAAGGCTAAAACACTTAAATTTTTTTTTACTTTATTTTCTCTCTGCATATAATAGTATTAATGCGTGAATATAAAAAAATAGTGCTATTGGGTTAATGTGAATAATGTAATATATAAGAATAATGAACATGATCCATTTTAATTTTAGTTTCGAATTATTATTTTCAGTGATTTTACAACTATTTCATATAAGAATTTTATAAATCAATGTCCAAAAACGTTTTAAGTTTTTTAATTAAATTTATTTAGTAACATAGTCCTTCACCAATAAATTATTAACAAAAATAAATATATAATAGTATGTATAAATAATTAAAAACACTTAATAATAATAAATACACTTACACACCCTATCTATGTATATATGTACCTCTATACAAATAACTCACCAACAGGTATATCGTATACTTCTTCATTTTTTAATTGATTGTCCATCTCTTTCTTCTCCACATGATTCTCTATTTCCTTCTCTTTCTCACTTTCCTTTTCTTTCTCAGGTTCTTCTTTCTTCTCTTCTACATTATTGTTGAGTTTTTCCGCTGTTTCCGGTGACCCTGTAGGATTGTCTAATTCCTACTTACTACGAACTAGCTATTTTGTATTTACACTACTTTTTATTGTATAATTAAAAAAATATTTTTATATTTAATTTATTTAATTATCTCTAATGACCAAATCATTAGGGATAATGAAATATTTAATTATAAAAATGTCGTATGGCTCGAAGGGTTCAGCTTAGATTATAAAAGAGTATGATATAAGTAATGTGAATTACATATGTGCTTCAAGTGATAATTCATAATATAATATATTCCTAAATAGAATTGTTTACGGAATTAGAGTGAGGAGCAATATGCAGATGCATTTTAGTTCACATTGTCGTGATATGTAAGGTAAACTTTTTTAAATGGCTTTGAAATTTCTGATATTCTAATCTTATACTACAATTTAAAAATTACACAACTTACCCGGTAACGCCAATACTTTAATTTAAGATAAAAATTATTGGGTAGCGGCAAATTACAGGTAAAAAATTAAAAAAATAACATCACCAATCATAATCACACCAAAAAAAAAAACTAACTACAATACTGTAACTAAACGACTACCTCTATAGCCTATAGTACTCACCAACTGGTATATCATATAGTTCCTCCACCTTCTTCTCGGCGACGTCACTATCTCCGTCTCTCTCCCTCTCAGGTGGTGTATCTATATCCCTCTCTTTTTCTCTCAGGGGTGTGTCTACTTCCCTCTCTTTCTCTCTTAGTAGCGTGTCTAAGTCCCTCTCTTTCTCTCTCAGCGGCGTGTCGGGAGGCGGGGAGTCCCCGTTGAGTGCTGGCGAGCGCGGGGGAGGGGCTATATGCGTACACACATTCATACATAACACACACATGTACATACATATATGCATGCGTTTGTGATTTCGTATTTGTTATTCATTTTATGACTGTATTTTTAAATTTTATTGTTTTTAATGAGATGTTGACATATTTAGTATATATTTATTAATGTCATTTATTATAAAGGGTGATTGGTAAAGACACCTCCTCGGAGACTTTATTATTTATAAAACAAGGCCCGGCAAAACTGGCTAATTTTACGTTTAGTGCCTGTAATATATCTGTGCAATAAAATGCTCGAACGATGGTAAACAAATAGATATTTTAAACCGTTTCTGTCCATGTCAATATCACAATTGTTCATAAAATGAATTACAATTTCAATAATTAGTATTCCTGTTATGGAATTATTAAGATGCATATCAAAAATACAAAACTCAAATAATATTACTAACATATTTAGGGAGATAACATTATCTTATTATGTTCCATTTTCCCTCAAAATTTTTAATATTATGAATTGCTTTTACTATTATGCCCAGCGTATTTAAATTAGTTTTTTAACAAACAGATTGTAATGTGATTTTCATATTTGAATTTATTAAATTTTACAACTCAAGAGTGAAATATTTCATATTGTAATTTATCCCCTTTGGTAGAGGCAAAGCGCCTTGAGTTCCGTCCCAGAATTGGCCGGAAAGAAGAAGTATTCTCACAGGGTTTCATTAATCCGGTTATTATCGTACAAATTGTTTCTTGTATAACTTTGCTAAATATTATAAATACATAAGTAAATAAGTAATTTAATGGGAACTGAGTGTTCCCCGGACTACATACAAACTTTAAGGACTCTTTTTTATTTATTTAATTTAATTATTATTAATTATAATAACAATCACACATGCAGACATGAACACACACACGCACATACACACAACCACGTACATTCAAATTAAAAAAATCATACATAAATTTTGGTTGCATTAAATTAAAAACCATGTTTATATTAGAAAGTGAATCGAGTCCTAACAATTAAAAATCTATGAAGGTTATTATTACTTTTTAGTAATTATGCAATTATAGGAACTCACGAATTTATATGAAAATATATTTATTACTTTTTTAGCTTTATGCTGTCTCCCACACATTACAGGGTCGGCAGAGAAAACCTAATGTTATGATATTGCAGACAACAAAAAGCATTCTATTCTATTCAATACAACCAAAATCCAATCTATATTAGTGTTGGCACTTGTCAGACACACTAAAATCGTTCAAAATCTATCAAAATCCTTACTTTGTAGCGTAGCAGGTTGTACGGGCGAAGCGGGGGAGGGCGTCGCGTTGCCGTTGTGCGTCTTTGAGGCGGGCTTTTTGTATGAACCGCGTTGACTTTCCATAGCTAGTTTGTCTGTTATTGCTTCAAGTTCCGCGAATACCTGTTAAAAGGAGGAATGGAAATTTATAAGCATTTCCGTTTCAGTCATTAAAGGTAAGGCCAGGCCAGGTTTAGGGCCATTAATCTATATTACCACAAAAATTTAGGATATTTCTAACATCTTTATGCATTTACTATGGTAGTCAGAGAGAATTTAGTGTCAAGAATCTCCCATTTTAAGAATACCTNGTTTGTCTGTTATTGCTTCAAGTTCCGCGAATACCTGTTTTAAAGGAGGAATGGAAATTTATTAGCATTTCCGTTTCAGTCATTAAATAATACGTTTATTAGTTATTGAATTTTTTTACAAAAAATATGTGACAAGTTTTTTTAGGGCCATTAATCTATATTACCACAAAAATTTAGGATATTTCTAACATCTTTATGCTATATCCTGCATTTACTATGGTAGTCAGAGAGAATTTAGTGTCAAGAATCTCCCATTTTAAGAATACCTTACCAGAGAAGGGAAATAAAAATAATTACTAAAAAAAGTCTATTAACAAAAAGGAAAAGGAAGAAAAGGAAAAGCACTACATACCTTAGAGCTCTCAGAGTGAAACAGTTGTTCAGACGAGAACAGTGTCTGCAGGTTGTTGACGTAGAACAGCACGCGCGAGTCGTACAACGCGGGCAGCTCGTCGTGGAGTTCTGAGTTTAGCACTTCGTATGTACGCTTCGCTTCCTCCAGCTGCTCGCGGCCTTTTGTTATCTGGAAATTGTGGTTATAATTATAAAAGTAATTGAAAAAAATATTGTTTGTTTTGTTTATATGTGTAAAAAGATTTGTCTGTTATATTACAAGAAAAGATATACAAGGCATTTAGAAATGTCAAACTCATTTGTCATTAATTCATAGTTTATTGTTAAAAATTGCGTTAATAGTATGGTTTATTCTCCATACAACAGGTAGGTAGCCGGAGAAAACTTAGTGTGATTTTATTTTATAGATAACTAGTGCGTTTTGGTATATTTTATTAAAATTTATTGTTTGTTTTATTTCATTCATTTTACAAATAAAGAAGTTACAATAATATACTTTCCTATTCCGACGAAATTCTACACAAAGTTGGTAAATAATATAAAAGTTTCATCACTTATAGCTAACCTTAACGTCATCCCTTCTTTTGGCAGCATTGGCTTGCAGGTTCTGGAAGCTATGTCTTTGGCTGTCGTAGTCTACTAACTTTCTGCCCCGTTTCTCCACTTTTTTCTGAAATTAACATAAAAATAATACTGTAAACGAAGAGTTCTTGGGCTAAATTATAAAAAATTTAATAAAAAAAATATTTTAACTTACAAAATTTTAAATTGTATAGATAGGAATACAAGGCTAGATATGGATCTGGCCTTGCATTTCTATCAGCTGTTCGCAGACAGAGAAAATCTCGTGTAAAAAAATTACGTTTTAAATTCCGCCTATGTTATCAAACTCCTAATTTGCGTGACAGGACTTGATAATAAGGAAAATATATTCCCCAAAGTGAGGGTACAGACCAGCAA
Source organism: Heliconius cydno galanthus (assembly GCA_036379175.1). NCBI lineage: Eukaryota > Metazoa > Arthropoda > Insecta > Lepidoptera > Nymphalidae > Heliconius > Heliconius cydno. The sequence goes on from JAKRZM010001257.1 coordinate 262,936, forward strand.
GTAAGGGTACCAGAACTATTTTGGATAGTCAGACACTGTACTATTGTATCATTTAGCTCTACGCTTTATCCCAATTTTGGAGACATTGTCTTGTCTTCCTTATTCACCCAAGTGGGAACCGAATCCACAATGAAGGCTTCATAATTAATTTATATTTTGATAACTACATATCGTATCAAGTTAAAATGTAATAAAACCTAACGTTAGGAAGGCCAATACTTGTCGAACGTACTGTACTAAAACTTACCCTAACTTCTGGAAACTGATTTGTATACGTATTGATAGGTATAAGCACTTGATCGCCGAGTTTGTGAGAGAAGTCCTGCCACAGCATCTCCATGTTTTGAGCTTGGACGTACAACAGGTCGTGGCCCGACCAACTGCTCTCGTACACTTCTGTGATCGCCTCCATTAAGGATTTTGATGCTGTTTGTACGGCTGAAAAGTAAAATGAAAGGGAATTATTAAAGCATATATGTGCAAAGTGTAAAAATGGTTAGTTCATCGCCATGGCAATGGATAAATTTACAATTAAAATAAAAAAATACAAAAATATGTTTATTTTAAGTACGTTTACAGAAAAGTTTCTAAATTTAGTTCTAATTTAATTTTACACATATAGAGTTATGTATTTTTTTAAATCACGTCTTTCAACGCCCTTTTTACAATTATTATTATTTAATAATAAGAAATATCAAATATAATGCAAAGCAGAACATAATACTAAATACAGAAAAAAATAATATGTAATAATTTTATTACTGAATCAAAATGTGTTAATTATAATTAACCTTGTTACTTTGGCAGCTTGTTGACAATCCATTTGAATTTGTTTAAACGATTCACATCATTAATTAATCATAATTTTGGACGATACCGAGAATTTCTCGAAGAAGTTGAAACTACTCCTATCACAGTCCATGTTTGAAAATAAGTAAAAATATAAGTGTAAGTAAGTAATAATGTTTCCCTTCTTACTTTCTATCAGATTAAATTATAAATTGCGTATTATAGTACAATTTAATAATCAATAGTTTTAAGAGTAAATGTAAAGTTACGGTAAAAGTAAATATTATAAGATTTGTAAAGATTTCCTACAAAACGATTTGAACTCATAGCCTTGTAAGTCATAACCGACGTGGTTCAATAAGGTACATTAGTTAGGCACTCCATCGATCCATTAAGGTACATTTTATCTTGCATGAGATTGATGAAAATGTGCCAGAAATGCAAAAAACAAAAGAAAAGCATTATTGGTGTATAGAACTACCTACCTCGTATGCATCGTATATAATTATTAAATTCCTTCTGCAACCGTGTGGCCTGCTGGTGCTGTCGGTTGAAGTTCTGGAGGTGGTCTTCGAATATGTCGTCTAACGTCCGATCCACTTTGCCCAAGTTTTGGAGCAACTGAAACAGAAAATAAGGCATTATGAAACACTTTTCGTCCCGCTTTTTATAGAAAAGGCNGATAAATTTACAATGAAAATAAAAAAATACAAAAATATGTTTATTTTAGGTACGTTTACAGAAAAGTTTCTAAATTTAGTTCTAATTTAATTTTATAGAGTTATGTATTTTTTTTAATCATGTCAACGCCCTTCAACGCCCTTTTGCAATTATTATTTAATAATAAAAAATAAGAAATATCAAATATAATGCAAAGGACAACATAATATTAAATACTAAAACAGTAAAAAAATAATATGCAGTAATTTTATTACTGAATCAAAATGTGTTAATTATAATTAACCTTGTTACTTTGGCAGCTTGTTGACAATCCATTTAAATTAGTTTAAACGATTCACGTCATTAATTAATCATAATTTTGGACCATACTGAGAATTTCTCGAAGAAGTTGAAACTACTCTATCACAGTCCATGTTTGAAAATAAGTAAAAATATAAGTGTAAGTAAGTAATAATATAAGTTTCTCTTCTTACTTTATATCAGACAGATTAAATTATAAATTGCGTATCACAGTACAATTTAATAATCAATAGTTTTAAGAGTAAATGTAAAGTTACGGTAAAAGTAAATATTATAAGATTTGTAAAGATTTCCTACAAAACGATTTGAACTCATAGCCATATAAGTCATAACCGACGTGGTTCAATAAGGTACATTAGTTAGGCACTCCATCGATCCATTAAGGTACCTACATTTTATCTTGCATGAGATTGATGAAAATGTGCCAGAAATGCAAAAAACAAAAGAAAAGCATTATTGGTGTATAGAACTACCTACCTCGTATGCATCGTATATAATTATTAAATTCCTTCTGCAACCGTGTGGCCTGCTGGTGCTGTCGGTTGAAGTTCTGGAGGTGGTCTTCGAATATGTCGTCTAACGTCCGATCCACTTTGCCCAAGTTTTGGAGCAACTGAAACAGAAAATAAGGCATTATGAAACACTTTTCGTCCCGCTTTTTATAGAAAAGGCTAGAGAGTGGTAAGTTACACTGAACTAGGAAGTTGTTAAAGTTCCGCTACTTTGTACGCAAAGTTTTGGTTATTATTAGTCCGTTTTGGATTAGGATAACGCAAAGTTATCTAAGTAGATCGGCTAACCTTGATATTAATCGGGCACTTTGGTTCAAAATTGTTATTATTTGACGCGGTAACGTCATGGAAAACTTACCAGATTCATCAATACAATACTAGTATAATCTACTGTTTGTAGAGCAATTTTCAAGGAAACATAGAATTATAGTATTATGTATGCGCATCAAGATCTGAGGCAAACAACTCCTTTAAAGAACATGTCACTTTCATACGTCGACCACGTGTATATATGTATGTATGTAAGGCACATGGATTAATTACACCCACGCGTGTGGTGTAAAGTGAGTAGTGGCAAAATTAGCAGATTATTTGTTTTATTAGGGTTGTGGGGAAGGAAATTTTTATATGTTTTATACATTAATCTAAGTGTTCTTTTACTTATTTATCTATGTATAGATTTTGTTTTGTTTTTGCGGCAAAAACAAATTTAATATGTAATTATTTTGAGCACTAAATACATATACTTTTATATGTTTACCTTTATAACTTTATATATTGTATATTTGACGATAGATCAGGTGACGTGACAAACCTTATTATGAAAGATTATAAACTACTAGTATGTAAATACTAGCGGCCCGTCCGCGGTTTCGCCTGCGTGAACTATGTTATCATTAATCTCTGTCTCCATGAGTACCTACGTCCTATAAGTGATGTCCATTCAAAATTTGAGACTCCTAGCATTTGTAGTAACGAAGTTTCATACAAACTTTCAACCCCAAAAACAACCCCTTAGAAGTCGAATATTGCAAATTCCAGTCTTAGCAAGCACCTACGCCCTATAAATAACTCCTATGCAAAATTTGAGATTCCTAGCAATTGTAGTTTCTAAAATTTCGTGATGAGTGAGTGACCTTTCGATTTTATATGTATAGATTCTTATTTTGTTTTACTTTCTACTGTAAATTGTTTATAAAAATATATTTGTAGCTATCTAACAATTTATAGAAAATGACGTTGATACTGACGCCATAAATATTAAAACTATCACTACATAGGATATGGATAGTGAATAATAGAATAAATAAAACATTAGTATAATGTATTTAAATATTATAAACAAATATAAACAATTATTTTAATGTACATGACCTAAAGTGAATGGAATTCGGTTAGAGATGGATTAGAATAGGTACAACGCTGGCAAGCCCATGCTGTCATGACCTTTGCGTATTGGTAAGCTTCGTTTAACAGTTTTCAATGAACGTAACCAATAATAAGTTTAATTATCCCAAATAGTAAATTTATTGCGTATAATTTAATAGTTCAATGTCAACCCGTGACTACAGATGCAAAAACTATGGGTAATAACCCAAAGATTAATGAGCAGTTACTTCTTATGGAATATAAAAAAATGAATAGATCAAATTTTTTTTAACTATTAAGTACTATAATTTATTTTATCCATGACTACATGTTTAGGGCTGGCAACCCTAATCCCTGGTGAACACCTGAAATTATATGATTATATCATTATAACACTATCACACACGAACACATACATACGTGCATATAAATATGGTATGTCTGTTTGTGTGTTACGAAATGTGAGACACTTGCTGAAACTGGAGACACTTGTCACACCCACTTGACATGGTGGTGTTTGACGTAATTACGTAAATTTCATTTGCATAAGATAACTTGTTTGAATTGACATTGATGATAGATTTTTTTATTGTATAAAAATCAAAGTAGGTTATGTAGCGGGAAGTTATAAATAATAATAGGTGCATTGTTTATAAAAATGTATGGATTACATTAAATAATAGATATACAATATAAGCAAGTAATTATTAGAGATTTTTATCATTATGTTTGAAAAGAGAAATTGAAAAATATCCTAATCAATTTCGCTAGAAACCTGATAACACCGCTAAATTCTTACCGCTAAACTTTCCAAAATTCTGTGTATGTGTATGTTTATACATAATTTGTTCTCTACAAAATATATTCAAGGCGTGGCATTTTATTCCAAATATTAGAATATCGAAGGAGATATTACCGTAACTAGAAGCGTATGACTTAGTGTTCATTGCGCTTGGACGGTTTCCAAGAGGCGGCAGTACAAATCCCGCTACGTGATTTTTTTAACATTTTTTTAATAAGTATTTTAAAAATGATAAAACACTAGATCATAACGCAGTAATCTTTCAGTAGTTTTTCCTTGCCTACCACACAGAAGAAGATGAGAGACGATGACAACACGAATATTATAAGCCGCAACGGATATTTAAATGGAAATGTTTATAATAATAATGCTGTCATTATAATAATCTATATTAGCATTCGGAACACACCACGTTCGTAGTATAAATGTGTCTTGAACGAAACCAAGAAAGGGTGAATGACATGGCGTATTCTTATGTTTTTAATTTTCATATATATGTATATCCCGCATATAGTAGGGCAGGTACATACCTAGTGTAAAGGCACATCGTTCGTAACAAGCGTGACTGTAAACGTGACAGGTCGTGGGTACGATTCCAACTTAAGGAAATTAAATGTTTAACATTTTCATTTCTTCGTTCGCGAACGATGAAAGCGGGAATCGGAAGTGTCCTACGTAGTGTCTGAACACTCAGTTCTCAGTTTCCCTCTACCAAGCGTGCTATGTACGGGATACAACGTGAAGACAAAAAAAAGAAAGAAACGCTTCCTTGAGTGAAAAGTAAAAACCATAAAGCATATACAATCATAGTTTCCCATCTGTGCCACAATGGTAATTATAATTAATATTCTGATATCCTCGCGATATCCAAAGCTGTGTTCAAACAACGCGACTGCAAGGTCGCCGGGATGATGGATCACATTCTAGCGGAGGTCAGGACTGGTTATACTATACTTGTACTGCATAGAAATTTGCAATCTTTGTAGGCCTCAACTATGCGGAATGACCAATTTTGTTTAATGTAGATATATATATATACATAAATAATTATTGTAGAGCGGATGAGATGTATATGTCTGTACATGATAATAAATACGTATTACTTTACTAAATGAGTGAATGAATGACTTTCACTTACCCTAGTGTGACGGAATGTCTAAGCACTGGGTTCCCTAAAGGGAACGTAGTGTTAGTGTAGCCTACGTAGGTTTGAACAACAAGTTATTTCATCGTTCATATTATACTCTTGAGTAAAAATAGTAAGAGTTAAAACTCTCATACTAATTCATTTCTTTAAATTTATTTCGCAAATAGAAACCATTATCTACTTAATCACGTGAGGAATGTCGCTATTTCTTTGTGAAGTTAGACCGAAGTCCAATTTTTATTGCCCACATCCTCTTCTACATCTTCAGTTATGCTCGTGACCTTCAAAAGGAATTTTGTATAATTATGTTCCTATTATTAGATAGCTATGAGTTAGAGGTTGTTATGGCCCAGCGGCACCGTGAGCTTATCGTTCTGGTAACAAGACAAAGCGCAACGTTGAGTTCCGCCACTCAACATGCAATATCTCGGAAAGTAGAGGGAATGGAGCGTTTTAATTTTATATCTTCTATAAAATTAAGTAAAATTTTAATTGACGTTGGTTTTACGATAAAGGCGAAAAGGGTCAATGGTGGATGTGTGGTAAAAGTTCTTTATAAAAATAAAAGTTTACTTTTAATTTCTATATAAAATATAAAAATATAATTTTCGTACATAAAAACTAATTTTTAATCACCAACTACCCAAGTTCATTGAACCTAAATAATATTATATTTCTTTACAACATACCTACTATCTTATTACAATGTAAGAATTATGTGTGACACTAATTTAATAAAAACCGGTGAAGTGCGAGTCGGACTCACCCACTGAGGCTTCCGTGTCTATTTCAGGATTCTAGGCAACGGGAAGTTCAACTTATAAAATTTTACCAACTTAAGTTTGCACATATTTGTAAGAAATGAACTAAATATTCAAAAATGTTATGAGTTTTGTCTACCCTTAAGGATTTGATTCTCCAGCGAATTTCAAAAATTCAAAAGAATTTCAAAAGAATTTCAGCAAAATCAGTGCATAAATGCCCGTATCTTAGAAGCTTATTTTTTTCTGCGGTTCAAGGAACCATATTTATTTAGTATTAATTTTAGCTTGAAACCTCTACGTGATCTCGAGATAAACATTAGTCCTTACAAACAGACGGTCAAGAAAGTGATCCTATAAGAGTTCCGTATTTTCTTTTCGAGGTACGGAACCCTAAAAAAATTACATGGAAAGCGAACACCATAATGCTATAGTATGTAATCCGATGTAGGTATTATGCTAACAGAATATTGTGTCATCGACCGTAGGCCATTGCTACAGACCGTGAACTCAGTTACTAGCGAGCCTATAATTCTCTACATATTTTATACAATATGGTCGTCCCCAGAGGGACCTTTAGTAAGGTACTATCCTTTCAGAAGTTCTGCACAGTTGAGAAGAAAATAATCAAAAGTAGGCAAATTAATAAAATGAAATCTGCCCAGCCATCTATAACTTCAGTCTCCTTGGCCGTACTGTATATATATGTAGTTTGTAAGGGAGTTAGAGATATTTTATTCATTATTACAACCGTAACTCACGCTTTTTACCCGCAACCGGTAGCCGGTAGCCGGCAGCAGTTTTGTCTCACGACAGGTAGTAGGTTCGATTCTTAATATATTCATTTCCTTGCTCTGGTAACGGCGCAAAGTGCGGCGTTGAGTTTCTCCACTCAACACCTTCACAATTCGGAAAAGTGGGAAACGAAAGTGTCACACTGACAACGAAATATCTAGGTTCCCTAAAAATGCAGAATATAGTGTGAAGCTAAAGAAAATTATTACAATCGAATTTAAAACTATAAGCATCTCAAGCGACCAAAAAAAGGAAAAAGTAAAGTTTACTAAATATTTAGATTTCAATATTTATTGTTTCAAAAAACCTTTGTTTATAATTTTTTTTTTTATCAGTAGTCAATAGCCCTATCTAAATTCTTCCATTAATTATCTTATTCAGTACAGATAAACTATTTCTATTTTGAAAACAATAAAAATACCTAATATATCGGTATATCTCGATAAGACCACAGATAAAATAAAGCCCAGATCAATGATCGACGGAATCGTCCGTAACTATAAATGATATTGTATTAAAAAAAATAATTTAAAAAACAAAAACGCCGACTGCATAAAACTAAAAAGAAAAAAAAACAGCCCAATAGTTTATTGGATTGGATTACTGGATTTACAGTCTCCAACAGCAGGTCCGTGATGCATATTTGTGTTAGGTTCTTTAACGTTGCAACATTACAAACATTATAAAGTCAGGATATCGAACATTATTTTTATAATAGAACACATCCTCTAACATTGTTTTGCTAATTATGCCGGAAAATTGTGAAAATAATCAGGATATACAGTATACAGTATATTATTTTTAAAATTATGATATTAAGCAGCACAAGGGTGTGACTGTAACGCGACTATTGTGGGTTCGATCCCCACTCGAGGAAGTGAGATATTTATTTACGTTTATATTTCCATTTCTTCGCTCTGGTGTCGAGCAAAGCGCGGCCTTGAGTTCTGCCACTCAACACGCAATGCCTCCAAAATTCGGAAGAAAATGGGGAACAGAGTTTCTTAACACTAGGTTCCCTTTGCCTACCCTGCTGTGTGTGGGATACATCGTGAAGCTGATTTGATTTTTTCATGTAACTATATAGTTAGGTATTGGTCCAATAATCAAACCTAAAACCTTCCATTCATATAGTGACTTACGAGGTACAAAATAGGCGAAACAAATTCAAATTCACTTTTATTACCGTCACAATTACTTAACAGTTTCGTGTAACAAATCACCCTTTACGGTCAATTACCCGCGGGTAATTCACGATTATAAATCTTTTGACTGTAACAATTTATTCGTAGCAGTCACATCAATGACAGTAACATTTTCAACAGAATTCTGGGTGCATTTTCTAAAAAAAAATAGGAAAAAAAAGGTGAATATTTAGTGTTTTAGATTGCACTATTGAGATATTGGGTTTTCCACTTTCCGCCAAATTTTTGGGACAGCGTGTTGAGTAGTGGAAGTCAACGCCTCGCTTTCTCTTGTAAATAGAATAGATGAAATAATTCATTCTTCCGAGTGGGAATCGAACTCACAACCGTTCCGAGTAATTCAAACAAACTAATACAAAAGGTACTAAAATGGAAAGCTTACCTACAAGTCTAAAGTAATAAAAAAACGGAGGAAATACTTGTAAACTGGTTAGATGTTCCGAATGTGTGACGAGAAAGTGTTTCCATTACTTATCTAGCGCAAAGATCAAATATTACACATGACTTTAGCGGCAACGCCTCTGTACCTCTGTTGATAACTATTGACTTATTGGATAAGACTATTGACTACTCAACCGACTATTCGAGGCCATCGTGGCACTGTAGAACATTGGTTGTTTGTGAACACGACGGCTGTAGGTTCAATTTCATTCGGCTCAATAAATACCATTCGCCCGCTTTGACAGACAAAGTGCAGCGTTGAATTTCGCTACTCAATTCGCAATGCCTCAATAAAATCAACTGCCACTGGCCACCCTTTCCTTCAGAGGCGAATGCAACTAAAAACAATGATAATTACCAATATGATTATTGTAAAAAAATATATAAAAAATAATCCGTTTTCCAAAATAAATATAACCAAATTCATAGTCAATATTAATCAAAGTATACCTATATATAAAATCGAAAGGGCACTCACTCATCACGAAACCTCAGAAACTATATGTGCTAGGAATCTCAAATTTTGCATAGGAGTTGCTTATAGGACGTAGGTGCTTGCTAAGACGGGAATTTGCAATATTCGACTTCTAAGGGGTTGATTTTGGGGTTAAAAGTTTGTATGAAACTTTGTCACTACAAATTCTAAGAGTATCAAATTTTGCATGGTCGTCATTTATAGGACGTAGGTGCTCATGGAGACAGAAATTAATAATAACGTAGTTCACGCAGGCGAAGCGGGCCGCTAGTAATATATATCAATAAACATAATAAATAAAATACATATTTTTTAAAAAAGGCACTATCGGTAAACGGATACGCGACGTCCGAATGACAGATACACGACAGCAAACACGTTACACGCGAATGTGAGACGAGACTCGACACTTAAGACCTACTTGGCTAATTAGATAATTGTCTTTTTGCAATTGCTTTTTTTATTTTCACATCTCTGACAGTTTGAGTGGTTCTCCCATTTGTGAGCGTGTAAGTTATCTCTGAAGTTATGGTGGCACAGTCGGTCGGGTAGTAACTGTAGATTTATATTAAAGTCCATCTAAAGAGATTTTTTCTATCTAGGTAAACTGGTCCGTTGGTCACTGAAAAGATCGAGAAGTGAAGAATCCAAGGAGTACGAGTACATATATTAATTTCTAAAATTCTTTGTGTGATGTGGCTCCAGATCTTTTAACGGCCGGAAAGTGTTTGCTTTGACACTAAGTTCTCTCTGCCTACCTCGATAAATACAAGAGGTGCGTTAAAAAATTAAGAATATTTCTACGTAATCCATATTTTTTATTTATCTAAATCAGCAAGCTATCGCTAGCTCGCTAATGTAAAAAATACCTTTATTATTTTACAACTAGGTACTACATTATTTATTTAAAACAGCACATTCCTTGAAACAAGTGAAATAATCTATTATTTATCTATTACGTTTTACTGCCGGCGAACGATTCATAACAAATTGTTGCAAAAGTAATAAACCCGACATATAAATTGGTTAACTTCAATTGCTACATGAACGTGAAACGATGCAATTACACAAATACGTATACGATTATAATACATATCTACAATACAATATCACATTACGAAATTTCAACACCGTCGTGGCACAGTTGGGAACTGTACAGGCAATGGTTGCGAGTTCGAATCACTTCCAGTTCAAATAATTGTATACTTATTTTAAACCTTTTTTTTGTTAGCTGGTGTGTGTTAAATGGCGCTGGGTTTCACCTATTACCATGGAAAACATGTTTTTACCAAAAAATATTTTTGAAAATAACCTTAACTCTTCTCTTCGTCTTTTCAACTTGTTATACTAAGGAAATGAAAGATCACTTTATTTCAAGACTAGCAATATAAATAGTATGATTAACAAACGATGATGATGGAGCCAACGTCATCTGTCTAAATGCGACTGGCACGTCATATCTATTATAAATAAGCATCAGAAGTTATAGAGTTTGTATTAAACGATTTAAAACATAATTGTATAGGTATATCTTGCGGAATAACTAAAACAAAAAATGCGTGGAATCTTTGGACTTTCAGACAGGATAGCTACCATTTTATTATAAAAAAAATTGTAACTTTTACATTAAAAAGAGAACTTGCGGTTTTTTTTTAGCAAAACTGCCTGCCGAGTCGGTGGTAGCTTTATGTTCGTTGAGTTAAAAAAAAGTACTGTGCGCAAGAGTCTATTTAAATAAATGATATTTTGAATTTTAAATCATAATTCACTCACCTTTATTATTTTTAAATTTTTTACTTGCATTAAAAAGGGATTCCAAACAACAATCAACTTACAGAACTTGAACATACAACTTATGTGCTAGACTTAATATGTGAAACATATACGAGTATCTTGGACCACAATATCGTTAAATGCTGTCATGGAAAGCAGCACACTGTAAAGGCGACGGTTATGGGTTCTATTCCCAATAGGTGGACTAAAGTATTTTCATTTCTTCACTAGAACTAGAAGAACAGAGTGTTTTAACACTAATTTCCCTCCCTGCCTGGATACAGCGTGAAGCTAAACAAAATAATAATAATATCGTAATATTAATATAATCTAGTAAAATAAACAGTGACTATTACGAGGTATAGATTAACTGAATGCAAGTTGCAACGGTCTAAAGATCACGGTAATTCACGTTCAGAATCTGCCTGTCAAATGCGAACATCAAATGTTACGTAATACTGTACCATACATAAGTTGAATTTATTTAATATTTAGGTGTTATTTTAAGAGGAGATTTTGGGTACAAATCTCGTTTAAATCAATCAATAGAAATTATATCTATATATATAAAATCGAAAGGTCACTCACTCATCACGAAATCTCAGATACTACATGTGCTAGGAATCTCATATTTTGCATAGGAGTTACTTATAGGACGTAGGTGCTCGCTAAGACGGGAATTTGCAATATTCGACTTCTAAGGGGTTGTTTTTG
>JAKRZM010001257.1:276097-306860 GCA_036379175.1 Heliconius cydno galanthus
ATGCAATTTATTCTGCCATGTTAATAACAACCGTCGTTGCTAAGCACCGGTTTGCAAAGTTTCTTTGTTGTTTTAAGAAAACGTCACCCAAAATGAACTTATATTTTGATATTCATCCTTATAAAAATAAATATATTATATAATATTTAATAAATATTCTTATAGTTCAAGCAGGCGTAGCCGCGTCCGGGTCCACTAGTGTTATTATATACTTACATATTATATATATAGGCTGTCTGGTGATATTGTGTCATAGTTATAGTGTATTTAACTAAATATAACAGTTGTAGGTTCGAATACGTTCATTTTTATATTTACTTTTTGTATTGCCGTGTAAAAACAAATGCTGGTCATATCAATAAATAATTACAGGCAATGTTTACATTGTGACATGGTAGAGCCCAGATCGGATGGGCTCGATTTTTCTTAACAGGCAAAATCTGCAAAGCAGGTGAACGAGATCTTTCATTTCACTAGGTTCTCTATAAATATGGGGGGAAAGTGTTCAATAAAAAAAAAATAGAAGCTTGAGTAAATATGGTTAAATTATAAGATTTTTCAAAAGAACAATAATACAGACCGACAGTACTCACGCATATGTATATATATTTTTTAAAAGGCAACGTATGCAAATATTAAATCTCAGGCTAGGTTACAAAACAAACAAACTCTACAAGTATAGTACTTACATATTCATGACCAAATTTCAGTCAAGAGGTGAATTAGGTCATTGGCATATGAACTAGTATGATTCTTTGGTACCGCGTTACAAAATATTCAATGGGATTTAGTCTTAACAAAAAAAAACAACTTGATACACAAGTAATTAGTAGTAATGTTACACAAAAAAAATCTTATTATTTTTACAATAAATTATGAAAATATTTTTATTTATTTTCTCTTTATCTAGACATATCCTAATAATACACAGTATATGAGGCCAATCGTTGCGGCTAAAAAAAACAGTAATATAATGTTTTAAAGTTATACATAAGTTTATACTATATTTTAAAGTACCACATTAACATTTTAATCATAGGATCTAAAGCATTTAAATCTTTAACACCTAAACTAAATCAAAGACGAGTAATGTTTAAATAATAAAGAGAACGATAAACTTTCGTAGAGTACGTACGTAGGTACTACAGAAGAGTTATTTCAAAGAGAACATCGAGATTTGGCAAGTTTCCGAGTCGCACACATCTCGGTGGCGTTCTTCGGCGAATGTCAAGAGATATTTCGACGAATTCGAATAATTCAGGACTTGAAAGCAATTAGGGTTAAGAATTGAATTTTCAGACAGACGTTCATTATAAGCAAAATCGATTATACGTCGATGTTATGGAATGTTATGTTTAACTTTCGATGAACGTAGAAAAATAAACTACGGTACGATTACAAAGTACGGTGTTAAGTTCCGTTTTCCAATTAACACACTCCATTAAGCGGAATACAGAAAATGGAATGATGATTCAATATTGAATATTCTTAAAAATATAAAGGATAAATGTGCTTTGGAGTTCTAATAAGATTTATTTTGGTACTGGTCCAATAAATTGGTACAAATCATTTCCTTGTGATTTTTAAATTGGCTTGTCATTTTTAAATTATTAAAAATTAAATGATTTAATGTATGAAATAAAATGACAATATTATTGTAATCCAAAAGCAATTCAGATTAGTCGATAGGTAATTGGGTAGATCGAGCGGACGTAGCCGCGAGCGTGTCCCTAGTTACAAAATATATACGTTAAACCGGTAATGGTAGGTATTTAGGTAGATACTCAATTACTAGTAGTTCCTTTGCAGTTAACGCATTTCTACGGATGCTCTAGCTTTACCCCGGCGTAAACGCGAGGGCGATTATCGCGTGGTTTATTACTTACCTTATATTGAAACAGTAAAAAAATAGATTTTATTAGTTTATATTGTATATATTAATTCTTATACATGTACATAAATATCTTTTATTGAATAGAATAACAAGAAAATCATTTAGTGGAAAAACTACACCGCTCTTCATTTATTGTCAATTTAAAGAAATAGAGCTAAAACTAAGCAATCAAAACGACGAATATCTACTCGACCCTAATATTACCTCTACAAAATGAATATGAATATTGCTACCAACCAATTGTTCGTACCGTCATGCTGTCGAACCTACCAGTCATCACAAATCAACAAAAAAATCTCTAACAATTCCACTTTCTGTCTTATCTAATTATGTATATTCATTTTCAACTTCATGTAGGCAGAGGAAATCCATAAATAATCTAGTATTAAACCACTCCGTTCCCATTAAGAAACTTCCGTTTCTCACATCCCGCCGAAGTATACCGAAAATATTAAATACATCATTTACTCAAGTAAATGAACGAGTGGGAATCGAACCCACAACCTTTTGGGGCTCTCCCTGCGACTAATTTCAAAATGATAACATCTAATCTCATTATACAAAATTCCACGCCAACAAATATCTGTCTAAAATTAAATGGGTCATGGGCGGTCGAAAGCAGTTTAGTTTTGACGTTTATTTGATTTTACGAAGTGACCCAAATGTTCCCGAATCCGAATGCTGAAACTATTTTATTACTATGACCGTTATGTATTTAGTTAATTTTAATTCGTGAATTGGTATTTATTGGTGCGTTTTGGAGGAAGCTGTGTATGATTTATAGAGTTATTTTTTTATTTACAATTTCAGTAATAATGTAAGTTTCCTTCGAAATATAGGCATAGTGGTATTTTTTTATATATGTGCAAATATATACATTTATTTGAAATTTAAATCTTAACCGTATCACTTTATTAAATTTATTATTAACTTGGACCTATACAACTTATTCTTCAACCTTCAATCCGTCTGTATACGTATATAAAACAATATAAAAATTGCTAGAAAAAATATAATTACATTGCATAATAAGCTTTTACATATAAATTTTGCTTAAGCAGTCTTGCTCTAAAATAGTTTCCGAAATTATAAATATACATAATATTCGTATTATGTTAAAATTTTAAACGAACTATTCGTAAATTTTCATAAGATATTAATATTATAAAATTTTTACTCGTAATTTAAGTAGGGTCTTACATAATGTTATTGTATAATCACAATGTTTGCATGTCTCCGTCGTATCTGTGTTTACGCGAGTTACGCATAATTAACACTTCCACAGTACGTACCTACGTACTACAAGGTCGTCGGTAAAGTACTACGTTTCACGTGCTTTATAGAGCAAGTTAACTGGATTAGATTATTTTTTACCTCTTTGGTGTTACCATGTCTCCGTTGTAGAGTTGGAGGCAGTGAGGCTACTGAGGTAGAGACAGAGATGCTACTGACTTAGAGGCAGAGAGGTTAGTGTTGTGTAGAAGTCTCCCCGTGTTTTAGTTTCGGTTCATTTAGGTATATTTCGATAGTACTGTCATTTCCTGTTGTCATTCTTNCGTTATGTATTTAGTTAATTTTAATTCGTGAATTGGTATTTATTGGTGCGTTTTGGAGGAAGCTGTGTATGATTTATAGAGTTATTTTTTTATTTACAATTTCAGTAATAATGTAAGTTTCCTTCGAAATATAGGCATAGTGGTATTTTTTTATATATGTGCAAATATATACATTTATTTGAAATTTAAATCTTAACCGTATCACTTTATTAAATTTATTATTAACTTGGACCTATACAACTTATTCTTCTACCTTCAATCTGTCTGTATACGTATATAAAACAATATAAAAATTGCTAGAAAAAATATAATTACATTGCATAATAAGATTTTACATATAAAATTTGTTTAAGCAGTCTTGCTCTAAAATATTTTCCGAAATTATAAATATACATAATATTCGTATTATGTTAAAATTTTAAATGAACTATTATGTACGAATAATAGTTCATTTAAAATTTTAACATAAAATTTTCATAAGATATTAATATTATAAAATTTTTACTCGTAATTTAAGTAGGGTCTTACATAATGTTATTGTATAATCACAATGTTTGCATGTCTCCGTCGTATCTGTGTTTACGCGAGTTACGCATAATTAACACTTCCACAGTACGTACCTACGTACTACAAGGTCGTCGGTAAAGTACTACGTTTCACGTGCTTTATAGAGCAAGTTAACTGGATTAGATTATTTTTTACCTCTTTGGTGTTACCCTCTTCTTGTCTTCGTTGTCGAGTTGGAGAAAGAGACGCTAGTGTTGTGTAGAAGTCTCTCCGTGTTTTAGTTTCGGTCCATTTAGAAATATTTCGATAGTAACTACCTACTGTTATTTCCTGTTGTCGTTTTACACAAAAAATCAGTCGCAATCGTCAATGGAATTTATAACCAAAAGTTTAACCATGACCATTGTCCAGCATATATTATATGAAGAAAAAATACTTACTAAGACTAATTAGAGTATCTGCCATTTCTGGACGAAGCAATAACGTAACTCAAGGTAACTCCAAATACAAATACCGCAATATTTAACTAGCTTCATTATCTATTGCAAACGAAAAAAATACCTTTTGAAGTTATCAGTATCAGTAATCACGTATGAACGTTTAAACACAGTGCACGCGCGAGTTGTTTTGAGTGCAGTTTGCAACATCCGACATTTGACGTCAGTGTCTGAACACTTGTACGGAGAATGCATTCGATTATTATTATTTTGATACAGGAATCCGGATGCAGGAAAACGCCACGCATGTAGATTAGTAATTTTGGTGAACTGACTGTATTTTTCTTAGTTTTCTCATTAATAATTTCTTTCGATATAGAAAAGCAAAAGAAAATAGCGAATTTTTGCTATTCTTTAATAAGACTCTATTCACAATTTTTCGGCATCATTTATAAACGGAGAAATGCATCACTAGGTATTTTAAATATAACGTATTTAAAGTGTAAAGATGTATTTCTAGCTAACATACATTAGTTTGTTTGGTTATAGCAACCTATTGTTGACCACTAAGAGCTGGACAATGGATATCTACTATGATTTCATTCACTCTTATTACTTACGAGATAAAGATTAAAATGTGTTACATTAAATTTGATGCTCATTTCAAGGCTCGAATGTTAACTAACAACAATGTCACGTAAATGATTCAACAGAGCAAATGTATTGACAAACTAACTTGTATGTAGCGTAAAATGTATGCATCTAATATTACCCAAATAGCAAGAAGTGACAACAAATAAGAAAAAAGAAAAACAACGGTATTTTTTTTATTGTAACTCTACTCATCTACCTCGGGTGCCAATTTTAAAATAATCCTATAATTCCTTTTTTATCTGTTGAGGTACAGAACCCTAAAAACAAAAATATATATGAAATATAATCTTCGTGATAGATATCAACTTCGCTTTCACGGTGTTAAGATGGTGTCTCAAAGCGTTAAGGTGAAACAAAAATAATAAAAAATACTTGGTCACTTGACGTGGTCACGTGATCTCATTATGTCAATCCGTTATTGACATTATTATGCACACAAAGCACGGCACCTCAGGGTTGAGCTCCAATTCTGCAAGTGCAAACTCAAGTGACATAGCCCTAGGTCATTAATATACTCGTAAGTATAAGACATAAACGAACAATAAACTATAACGTTAACCATATTCATTCAAAAGTATAAAAATTCACTTTCAATTAAAGCTATATAAAAGTTTCATAATATTACATTAAACGTATTTCCTAACAAAATCGTAACGATCTCACGCGATATGTGTGAATTGTTATTACATTTATATGTTAAAGATTTAATATTAGATTTAAATAAGAGTTAGTAGTTTTCGTTTCGTAAATGTGACGGTCGTGAGTTCGATTTCAATGGAGTGTTCTAACACTAAGTTCCTCTGCATATGCAGAGCGATATGCGAATGCTATGTGCGAATACAGTCTAAAGAAGAAAGAGAAAAAAAAGGAAAAGGTAATTTTTAAACTAATGAACAATACTGGGTTCAAATCATTTGTACAAATATAACTTTGTAGTGAATTTTTCTATAAAAATACCTATAAACTTTCACTTTTCGGTTTTTTTTCTTAATTTGTATTGTAAGCTCTCACTTCGTGCCTCGGAAGTACCCTATAGGTTTTGATTTCATACAAAATGCACCAATATCGATGCATAAATATGCGAGCGGACGACAAAATGATCCTATAAAGGTCCCGTTATCTTTTGAGGTATGAACCCTACAAAAACACAATACATAATCAGTGCACAAAATTACTAAGGAACTATTAATAAACGATTTTTAGCCAAACAGACATACAATAGGCCGATGAATAAATACAACGTGACAACACATATTTGCTTATGTCATTAGAGACTGCTATAATTTAGTCGTTTTTAGTGTATTTTTGCCCTAATCATTATTTTTTTCATCAATTTTAAGGCTTTTAATCTTCTTTTTTACGTTAATATTTGCTTCACATTTTTGTTTCTTATTCTTCATAACCAAGCAACTGATCTTCACATTACTTTTTTTTTCAGCTTCACGCTGTATCCCGCATATAGATAGAGAGGCAGAGGGAACCTAGTGTTGAGAGACTGCGTTCCACACTTTCCGGCGAATTTTCGTGTGACGGAACTCAACGCCGCGCTTTTGCCTTGTTACCAGAGTGAAAAAATTAAATTATTAAAAAATAAAAATTCATTTCTCCGAGTGGGAATGGAAATCACAACCGTCGCGTTTACTATCCCACATTTGTACCACGGCGTCACGACGGCCTCAATGGTATGTAGTTTTATGTCATTAATTGATATAAATTAATTGAAATAAATTTCAAGTACAACGTACGACCGTAAACTTGACACGATACGCATTCATAATATTCAATTAACATTAATTAATTAACAACATTAATTTGTAGGTCATGACTAGGTTAACTTAGAAATCGTTAATTTAAAGGAAAAAAAACTCGACCAAACTTGTCACTGGCTGATTAAAATACTGAAAGTAATCATTAAATTGACAATTACTATGATTTAAATTAACTCAATTATTAAAATACCGTTTTAACGAGAAAACTTTCCAGCTGAATACTTTAAAAATTCAAAATCATATAATATGGTTTACATTTTTACTTTAAGTATGAAAACTGCGCAAAGTTGAACAAACTCAATTCTGGCTATTTCATATAGTTATATCGCTTTTTACATTGTGGAACCTAACGCCGCACTTCATAATTGACAAAAATCCCCAGATAGGATTAGAATCTACAACTCGCGATGGTATCGCTCAAAATAATTAATCTACATAATTATCATTAATGTAATCATTAAAAAAGTAAAACCATTTTTCTTTTTAAACAAACAATAGTTAAAAAGAAAAGCGTGAACAATTAAAAAATAGGCGTTACAAAATGGCCGTACAATGAAATAAAAAAATAAATATATAAAAGACAAAATAAAAAAAATGATCGTGTGAAACTACGAAGATTGCGAATAGAAAGCACCCGTGTATGGATGTGTGCCGCACGCAGGTGGCTCTGCGGGGAAAGCGAGAGAGGACGATAGCCGGAACCGAACCGAATATATACATAATCGACGCGTCTCGATGTCTGTACGTTTTAAATAAAAAAACGTACTTTTATTGAGTTTCACGCTGTATTACACATGTAGTGAGGTAGGCGGAGGGAGGTTAGCGGTGTTGAGTTACGGAACTTAATGCAGTGTTTTTTATTGTTAGCCCGATTGGGAATTGAACTCACAACCTCCAGAAATAGTCAGAATGTGCCGCAGCGCCACGTCGGCCTGAAGATGTTTTGGTGTTTGTAAAATTTTATATAGTTTATATTAATTCGCTAATAAAGTATAAGAAAGTATATCAAATGAATAGAAAAAGAAAGAAAGAAAATAAAACAAAATAACTTAAATATACTGTACCTACAAAGCTAGGCACTATATTTTTTTAAATTAGAAGTAAACCCTGCAGCTAAAACGAGGTGAATCAAGAAAAGGGATAGGCATGTGTCTAACATGGAACTTCTCGTTTTCCAAGAAACTAGAGAGACGTACGGCCTCATTGAGGAACCTGATATTGATGTTTTTACTTTACTATGTTGGTCAACTTGTTGTTGATTGTGTACTTTGTAAACGTAAACGGAAGGTACGCCGTCTGTGGGTCGATTTCCACACGGGGGAAATAATTCTTCGAAAGCCCGTGGTTGAGTTCCGCCACTCAACACGGATCATTAATTCCAGTTTGTTTACCCCGCTTTATGAGGGATAGAGCGTGAAGCTGTTACAAAAAAAGATTTTTGAGGCTGTCGTGGTGCAACGGCATAAGACGACTGTAAATGAAGTATTAATATTACCATTTCCTCGTTCTGGAAATGAGACCAACTGGCAAAATTGGTAATGAAGATTAGTTCTATTCGAATTTAAGATCTTCGGGAACTCGGCATAGATTAAAAATGTAAAAAAATAAATAAATAGAATAATATAAACTACTACACCTAATTTAAACAATGATTGAGAGAGCGGTTTGTATTGTATATAATTTGATCATAGGCTGGTTCACGCTGTTGTCGTACTGACATTTGCGGACGCCTCCGTCTCGAGTTCACTCGCCGCATTCCTGCATTTGATACAGCTGATGGCTGATACGAACATTTCTACGCTATTACATAGTACTGTGTAATATATAAATATTATGCATATATATATATATATATGGAGAACGAAATGTCTTCCTCCGCCTACCCAGCTATATGCGAGATAAAGCGTGTTTAAATGTATTTATTAGCAATCCAGAAATAAATGTACTATGCGTATTAGTTATCTTGACCTCATTTCTTTTTAAAATGCAAACGAGTTTGTCAGATTCATAAATAAAACAATATTGAACGTTTTATGATTTTTATAGTTTACATTTTGTTTTTACAGGAAATTTCGAAATTATAGTTGCCTGTGTACATTTTCAAATTTACGAATGCATTGGTATTTATTTTTTCTCTATCTATACCACCTCATATTTTGCGAGCTTGACTAAGGTATCTAATTTATCTCTATTATTTCTTTTTATATAGCGGAACCTAACGCTGCAAAAAAACGACAGGTCAATCTCACATCAATCATTTCTTTGTGTTCGTGTATGACACTATATATTCTAAAAATTTAACATTTTCAGAAAAAGAAACAAACAATAAACTAAAAGGCTAACAAAAGAAGCACTTACAAAATATAAAGATAAAAAATTGAAATGGTAAAGAACAATGGGACTATATTACTACAGCGTAAATTAAATTATTAATTAACCGTCACAGTCAGGTAAGTTATTGTGTAATAAGAAAGAACCTGACTTTAAGCTAACAATACGGCTATTACAGACCTGACCGACTTTTGAGACGAATTTTGTGCGAGATTAGTATATTTGAGGCCATTGTGGCACAGTCGAGCTGTTAACGCGGTTGTGAGTTCGATTCCCACTCGGTGAAATGAATTAATATCCTCGCTCTGTTAAAAGGACAAAGCGCGGCTTTTCGTCCCGTCGTTTAACACACAAAAAAAAATAGAGAATGGATTATCTCAATACTAGCTTCCCTCTGCATATTCTGCTCAGTGAAAAAAAGATTGAAGCTGCCACCGTTATGAAGTGGGGCAAGGAATGACTGTAATCGCGGTGGTCGTGGCTTCAATTCCTACTTCGAGTAGGATAAGAATTAAATTAGGTAATTCTAATTCCCCAATCTGCTAAGGAAAAGCAGGGCATTGCCTCCCATCATTTAACACTTAATATTTTACAATTGAAGAAAGTATAGAATCGTATATCTTTATGTTAGTCAGATTAGCCACGGTAGAGGATTCGATTCCCGATTCAGGAGAATAAATTAACGTTGACTACCGCACCTAACCTCCAACATCTCGAAAACACCTTCCCACCATTGGTTACCGATGAGCTTTTTTCTGAAGATCAGAACAATCACTGTACCGATAACCCAAATATTCAAGTCGGCGTTTCGACCTTGTTTTCGTTTTCGTTCAGCCGCCGTCGTCGTCGAGCGTCGCGGACCGTTTCGCCGCCGCGTGGAGGACGACCGATAAGTGACATAATGCGATTTAAAAATAATGCCGGTCTCTCGGAGTGAGTCATGAATTAATTGTGTTTTTCGCAACTATTTACAAAATTTCATCTGTTTCATATTTTTTTTACAGTATGCATTTATCGTTTGTTTATCACGCGGAATTGAGAGAAAGGTCCTAGTGGTAAGACAGTCCATTGGAACTCTATGGTAGAGTCCAACTCTACCAAACCGAAGAAATAGTTATAGCACAAAAATGAAATTATAACATTGATATATTACATTTTCACGTTTTATACCAATTATAGATGATGATGAGAGTGTGAAGACACTCCGTTTTTCATTTTTCGCCCATATCCGAGGCAATCTTGAATTATGAAATATGTATTTACATATTTTTTAATTAAATTATATAAAATAAATTCAAATAAAATATCTAATTTTATGTAAATCTTAAAAACTTTAAATACAATAATTATATTATTATGAAAGCAAATTGCTCGAAAGAATTACAGCGCATTACTAAACTCATCTAGTTTCAACACTAATGGGTGGAGAATAGTGCTATAAAAATAAATAGCCGTCTGCAAATTCGTTTTAATTCTTTATTAAAAAATATTATTATATTATTACTTTTATTTATTAAATAACGAATGAAAGTTACCTTTTTTATTTAAATTCTTATTACATAAATATGTATATTTCATAAGATTAGCCAATTTCATTGCGTATTTTATTAATGGACTATTGATTACAAAAATATTTTTATATGTAGCAAAATTATAAAGATTTCAAATATTATACACTCGATACTAAACTCTCAAGCTAATAAATACTGACAAATAATATATCAATTTATAATAATTAAGCAACACAGTAGAATTAAGAGACAAATTAAAAAAATTAATAAAAAAGAAAAAACCAAATTGAAGTGAAATGTGCCGGATTCCTCAAAGGCAATCAGGTAGAATGCTGTATACGCAAGTGCCTACCTACATACTTGTATACGTGGGTAGGTATAACATAACTGACTAAACCCGTTTGGTTAGATCAAGTTACCGTTGTATTGACTTTGGTCCGCTTGACCAACTAGACGATCGTTATATTTTTTGGGAATTTTGAAGAGTTATAATATAAAATGTATGGTTAAATACATTTTAGTCCACATCGCTCACTTTGTCCATCAATGACATTATTGCAATAAAGAAATAATTTAAATAATTTTTGATTGCATTATATTAAGTTGTCTGAATAAACGAAGGTGTGTTATGTTTTATATTTAGAAGATTTGCTTAGGCTCTCTTCTGTTATCTAGTTTACAAATAATAGAAGAAAACAAATAAATTATTTAATAGATTCAAATCACGATTGATATTGATATAACGTATTAGATCATCACCACGATCGATCTTGGTAAAGAATAATAAATGTTAGTGCCAAAATTAAAACATAATTAAAATCCAAATAAAGTGTGGTCGAACTATAGACGCCATGCCAAATTTAATAGTAGTTATGACGCACGTGTTTTTTAATAACAACGTCAGTTTAGTTAGCTTCACGCTGTATCCCGCATAGGTACAGCAGAGATGGAGCATAGTGTTAAAACACTCCATTGTTCTCTTTCTGTCCAATTTCGAGACATTGCTTGTAGAGTGAGAGTTGAAATATCAACGCCGCTCTTTCTTGTGTTACCAGAGCGAGGAAATGAAATTATTTCATCCTATCGAGTGGAAATCGAACTTAGATAGACTTAGTTAAAACATAGACTTTTGTTAGCACTTTCGAATCGTCGACCACAGCCTCAGGCAGCCCTGCTGCTGATAAGAGCCAGCAGCAAACTGACAGCAAACAAACAGTTTCTCTTTACAATATTAAGACCGAAGCACGTTTAGGGAAGTAGGTACCTATACCTTTTTATTATTCGATAAAAAAAAACTATCCAAATTATACACGATACTAAACTATAAATGTTCTGTTGACTGTCTGAATTAGAGCGTAGCTACACGCATGTGTCGTATGGACTATATTTGAATATATTATTTATTTAAAGTCTTAAATATTGTTTAAGTGCTATCTACTTTCCTGGGGGTAAAAAGTGGGGTATAACAATATCGTGATATTACGACACGTGCTTTCGATTTGTTCCAATCAAATCCTTTTTGCTAAAAGCGATGTTAATGATTTTTATTATGAATCGATTAATCATCGATCGAAATTAACAATTTAATTTATTAAAAATAAGTTCAGCTTCCAACTGTATCGTTGCATAGTGCCAAGACACTAGTTTCTCCACGTCCGAGCCAAGACATTGCGTGCTGAACGACGGATCTGAACTGTTCTCTTAGACCTGCCAGAGCTGGGAAACGAAAGCAATTCATTACCCCGAGTAAAAATCGAACTTATAATCATCATATTTACAGTTCCGTTGTACCACTACACCATAACCATCTAAGCTAGACATCCTAATAAAAAGATACATAAAATCATAACCACATTTTCACAAAATAAAACATATCAAACAGTGCCTACGGAAGACCGTAAAAGTTTTTCGACATCGGATACAGCGCGCGACGGGAATAGTCGCATCCCTGGCCTGGCCGCCGTCCATACTGGTGGTACCACCGTACAAAATGGCACATATACGTGCAATCCACCTACGAATATAGGTCTTAGGCTGTTGTGTTTAGGACGACGTTCGTTTATATGTTTTACGTTTGAATTTACGTAATTTAAGATGTGCTCTCGAAACGTCACTTCTGTTCGTATGAAAACACTTCCGGATGACGGATTGGTTTCGCGAACCTTATTGTAATGCTAAGGGGTGCAAGGTTAGTTCAACCGTGGGGTGTGAACCAAAGGAAACTTGAACTTGAAACTGGAAAAGGGGGTGTCAAACGTGTCATGAATGTAAATAAATTTAAATAAAAAATATTCACTTTATTTAGTGACAAAATAATTTAAGATGTGACGTATACCCTATTTAATTAACCGACCGTTTAAATAGTAGCCTTTAAGTAATAAAATCTAAAGCGATTAGATAATCGTCGCGTGCAGGTGTATTGCAATTCTCACGTGAATCTCTTTCATAATAGATTTAATTTGTTATAATAATATAAATATAATTTCATAATAGAAAATTTAGTTTATCTTATTTATAATTATAGAAATTTCATTAAAAAGTTAATAAACAAACTAAACTTAAATAACTATGCTGTTTGAGTGGCGGAACTCAACGCCGTGCTTTGTCTAGTTACCACAGCAGGAAAAAAATCACTCCCCTGAGTGAGAAACGCAAAACCCACAACCGTCAAGTTTACAGTCAGGCACTGTAACGCTGTGCCACGACGGCTTCTCCATATATTTTTGCATAATGTTTAACAGATACTTGACTAGAGGCAATGGAGAGCTTGTAGAACGTGCAAGTAATATAGAAGAGCGTGGGTTCAAATTCCAATAATTCTATCAAATCATCTATAAATCTTTCACAATGTGGAAGACATAAATAACGTTTAACAATAATTTATCACAATTTTCATACAAAACCGACTTACATAATCTCGATCACGCGATAAAAAGAAAACTTTTACCTCATACGTTTCTCAACAAGAAGTATACTGTAAGAGCTTACAGGTATTACATTAGCGTGTCGGTGACCATTTTAGTTTCGTATTTTCGTGCTAACTCACTTTGCACCTAGTTTCATTTGTTACTATGTCATGCCGAAGTTGTCATGTGATATTATCTGGTTAGGTTGGCAGTATTGGGTTGTACATCGAGAAAATAGGCATAGATATTTAAATAAAAAAAATATTATCTGTGTAATTTTCTTTTTTCATCTGTATTCCTCATACAGAAGAAACACATCGGATATCCGTTCAGATTTTTTTTATTTACTGTAAATAATTAAAAAAAAACAATTATACAGGGTGAGTCATATTGAACTTTCCGGTTTTGGAAGGACGTTGCACGAAGAAGGGAAGGAGTAGAAGGGTGGGGATGGTGTCATTAGACGCGCCATGACATGCAGTTTTAGTGTGAGCAATNCCTAGTTTCATTTGTTACTATGTCATGTCAATGTTGTCATGTGATATTATGTGGTTAGGTTGGCAGTAGTGAGTTGCACATCCAGAAAATAGGAATAGGCATTTAGATAAAAAAATATAAATATATTATCTGTGTAATTTTCTTTTTTCATCTGTATTCCTCATACAGGAGAAACACATCGGCTATCCGTTCACATTTTTTTAATTTACTGTAAATAATAAAACAAAACAATTATATTAAATCAAATAAGTATATTTTTATTCTTAATTGTGGCAAATGTTTCTTCTCCCTTCCAATCATGTTTTCTGCCAACCATATATAGTACATTGAATTAATATTTCACGTGGGTTTGGCCGTTCACCCTAAGGCCTGACTAATGCAGGCTCTTGGACCTATTCCAAATTTAGAAGACTTTATTATACTGGTTTCTAATATTTATTTTTTAATACAAAATTGTAGTTTGTTAGCATTGAAAATTATATGAATATTAACTGTCTTTATCCACTAATATAATAAAGCTGTAGAGTTTGTTAGCATAAATGCACCAATCTTAGGAACTATCGGTTCAAAATGGAAAATCTTTCTGTGTTGGAGTTAGTCCACTTATCGTGCAAATGAATCTGTCATGACTCTTGTGTCATATATAACTAATTTTCACAATTTTCCTTTGACTACGAGCGAAACCACAGGTAAAAGCAAGTAATAGGTACCTATGTACAGACAGAGAGACCCCCAGGGTTACCTAACAGATGTGGCATTCGATACACAGCAATATGAAACGTTATCAAACACATGTATCAACAATCCGTTGTTAGATAAGCCGTGAAAAATTAAAACAAAGGCATTGAAACACAGCAATACCGGACAGATAGCGATATCGAAGCTATTCCACGAACGCTTTAGCGAGAGAATTAATAGTGTGTTACATTTCATGCATCAAAGTACACGTTGCTTTAGATAATTACATAGTTTGGATTAATGGATTTCTTACTTGCGCTTATGAAATGGTGATATGTTACAATGTTAGTAAGACGAGTGAAATGCCTTGGTTTTATTAGAAAATATATTTTTAGTGCAGTATGTATGTATGTGATCGACAGAGACGCTTTACGCTTCCTTGACGGCTTCATTTCTTAATTATAATAATTAAAATAGTCATTTTTTTTTATTTATATTCTATATTAAATGGATTTTTTATTCCAGACCGTAGATAAATATTATCAATCATAATATTGTAGTATGTAAGTTAAAGGAAAGGAAATTAATTTCTACAAAGGAAATTAAAATACGTTACGTCCAAATTATTGCACGACATGAGATAAATTACGATAGTGGCTAGTAGATTATTCTTTACACTAAGTAATGGTCTTCGTGAATCGTTTTTTAGTTTCTCGCTGTATTCCGCATATAGGAAACTAGAGCTAAGACACTTCGTACTCCAATTTCCGCCCAATACATTGCGTGTTGAGGAGGTTGGCGGATTTTAACACCGCGTTGTCTTTTTACTAGAGAATCAGACTGCGACTCGCTGCGCCACGACGGCCTTACATATATTTTCACTACATGGTTATTCTAGGTTCGAATCCAGAATCACAGTTTTAAACGCCACCATTGAATTACGAAGGTCTAATATATACATTGGACATTCATATATCTATACGATACCCCATGATTTGTACCTATCACATACTTCACGTGTGTCAATCAAAGATTTGTCTACCTTGTCTCTGAGATTTAGATAACTAACTAAGTTAACAGTCTAACACAATTTTAACGTATTGTTAGTATATTTATTTTATTCTCTTTCCTGGTGTTAAGAAACACGCTGACCCATATAAATATTACATAAGCGTGGAAACTGTTTACTGTAAAAATAGTTGGTAGATTTTATCTTTTTTTTCTCGGTTAACTGAGATCTTTCGTGTTGTGTAATCTTTGCTGAAAATTATGTAATTACATATTTAAAAAAAAATACTTTCTTCTTATAATATTCGTGGTATTTGAATTTTGAATAGAACAACACAAGATAAAGTTCCGCAAGACAATACTAATAGTACATCGACAATTGAGGAAAAAAATATTTTGTTCTACAAGAATATCAAGGAAATAAAAATATCTAAAATACCTAACAATGTTATATTTGCCCCATACCTATTCTCCAAATTATATAACGACCAAATATGTGAAATCTAATAATACACTCGTTTCCTCAACAAGTATATATAAATAAGGAAGTCATAGGAAATATACTAAAAACCTTATTTGAAGTAGAGACCTTGTACAGTGAAGTACACAAGTTAAACAGTAATCTATTGTAATNCGGCTTCATTTCTTAATTATAATAATTAACATAGTGATTTTTTTTAATTTACATTCTATATTGAATGGAATTTTTATTATAGTAGTTTTTATTTCCGTAAATAAATATTATCAGTCATAATATTGTAGTATGTAAGTTAAAGGAAAGGAAATCAATTTCTACAAAGGAAATTAAAATATATTACGTCCAAATTATTGCACGACATGAGATAAATTACGATAGTGGCATAGATTATTCTTTACACTAAGTAATGGTCTTCGTGAATCGTTTTTTAGCTTCTCGCTGTATTCCGCATATAGGAATCTAGAGCTAAGACACTTCGTACTCCAATTTCCGTCCAATTTTCAATACATTGCGTGTTGAGGGTGGCGGATTTTAACACCGCGTTGTCTTTTTACTAGAGAATCAGATTGCGACTCGCTGCGCCACGACGGCCTCACATATATTTTCACTGCATGGGTATTCGAGGTTCGAATCCAGAATCACAGTTTTAAACGCCACCATTGAATTACGAAGGTCTAATATATACATTGGACATTCATATATCTATACGATACCCCATGATTTGTACCTATCACATACTTCACGTGTGTCAATCAAAGATTTGGCTACCTTGTCTCTGAGATTTAGATAACTAACTAAGTTAACAGTCTAACACAATTTTAACGTATTGTTAGTATATTTATTTTATTCTTTTTCCTGGTGTTAAGAAACACGCTGACCCATATAAATATTACATAAGCGCGGAAACTGTTTACTGTAAAAATAGTTGGTAGATTTTATCTTTTTTTTCTCGGTTAACTGAGATCTTTCGTGTTGTGTAATCTTTGCTGAAAATTATGTAATTACATATTTAAAAAAAAATACTTTCTTCTTATAATATTCGTGGTATTTGAATTTTGAATAGAACAACACAAGATAAAGTTCCGCAAGACAATACTAATAGTACATCGACAATTGAGGAAAAAAATATTTTGTTCTACAAGAATATCAAGGAAATAAAAATATCTAAAATACCTAACAATGTTATATTTGCCCCATACCTATTCTCCAAATTATATAACGACCAAATATGTGAAATCTAATAATACACTCGTTTCCTCAACAAGTATATATAAATAAGGAAGTCATAGGAAATATACTAAAAACCTTATTTGAGGTAGAGACCTTGTACAGTGAAGTACCCAAGTTAAACAGTAATCTATTGTAATTCAGTTCTATAGTAGTAGTATAGTATATAAACTATGTAAGCAATGTGCAGTGGGAGACTGTAAAGTGCCGGAGATTCATCATTGAGATGTCACGACGACGTTATCTGATAAAGGCACAAGGTTAACTTGTACATACGTTCAATATAAGATATGATGTAGAGAGAAAATAAAATAAAGCTGAAAAGAAAATTTACTGACTATAATTTTTATTTCACACCACGGCGTTAAATTTAGCCATTTTCATGGAATGTCTAAAATTATGCAGGGGAAAACGTAAAACTGTTGTTTAAGGGAAGAACGACGAGAGTTTTAAAGTCTTTATAGGCAGCAGCATGGTGATTGGACTAACTTAAATAATATATGTGATTTAATATATAAAAAATATTATTTTTAAACATCTAAGTTATACACAGAAATAAACATAAGTAAGAAAATGTATGAAAGTGACATATTTTGTACCATTCGTTTATCTTTTATAAAAACAAAGGATCTTTTATAAAAAGTACTCCTGTAATAAACTGTATTTGAAATCTTATATCATTAATTAATTCAACAGTATAGACCAGTATAGACCATAATATGCTATTCTATTTAACTTACGCTTACGAGACAGCTTTATAAGAAAACAAGGAACTCCAAATACCTGAGAATAGAAAAGGAACATTAAAATAAATTATAACATCAGTTACTAATACCTCTAAATTTACAATAATTAATGTTGTAATTTAAAGGGAGTGTCTTAACTTTAGATTCTCTTCCACCTACCTTTCTAAGCACCGAAGACGAAAAAGAAAACTAAATAAGATTTCATATCATCCAAGGCGGAAATGAAATACATGGTCAAGGCAGCTCAACAAGTGGTTAAGTTGAAGGCCAGTCGAGAAAGTAACAAGAGAAGAAAGTGCGTGAGCAAAAACAAGCCTCCGTCGGAATGCCACCCGGTGACAAATAAAACGACATACTTGAGATTTACGCCTATAAATAATAATTGCGTTAAAAATTTAAACTAATACATAATATATAAATCTCTCATTTATTTAATAGGGTCCGTATTTGAATGCCGCTCTTAAGTCTGAGATCAATCTTGAGGTGACGTTTCCATAATAAATGAACATGGCATCTCAAGATCGATCTCAGACTTTAGAGTGATTTATAAATATGGGGCTAGGTACAAAGGTGAAAAAATCAAGACATATGTTGGTTTAATTGAAATAGGTAATAGGTTTATTTATTACTGGTTACATAAAATCGACTAACCGTCGATCGATACCTACTGTGATATAACATTTAGCCAGACTCTTTCGATTTAATTATTATCCACATAAAAAAATAAATAAATTGGAACCAAGCAAGTTCCTGAGATTACCGTGTCCAATCAAACAAAATCAAACTAGTATATGTCATGATCAAAAATGTATACCTTTTGAGCGATTGCTGCATGTCTATTATTAGTTGTATTAGTTCACTACAAAGTACCTAATGTTTACACGTGCAGTTATTAGGATTGATATACAATTATACTTAAAGATTTGAAAAATTTGCAGTGTACAATATATGAAGCATGGTTCGTCGTGGCGCAGCGGCACGGCATCGATAGTAAACATTGACGTGGGTTCGATTCTCACTCACAAGGCAAGAGCGTCGTATCACTGAGCATGCATTGACTTGAAAATTGGGCGGAAAGTAGAGAACGGAGTGCCTTCACGTTAGGTTCCCTACCCTTCTATATACGGTATCCCGCGTAAAGCTAATTAAATCAACATAAAAATTACGAAATAAAATCGTAAGACTAACAGTAATACGGCAAAAAATATAAGAAGTTAACGTATTGAGAAATAATACAAATTTACTGTAATAAATTTAATTTGTAATTATAAACAAATGCCAGTTACAAATTATATAAATATAAAAAAATATAGTTTGTAAAGAATAAGTGAAGAAGATTGTTTCAAATATTCAAGCTAAAATAAAATAATTATTTAGGTGGGTTTTTAAATCCTATAAGCATTGAATAGTTGTTGTTATAGTTGATGTCCTTCGTGAGGTAGGGTTACAGTATGCTACAGCGTTGGTTGTGGGTTCGATTCCCAATCGAGGGAATTAATAATTATCATTTTCTCTGGTAACAAAAAAATATATTTTTTTAAATTATTTTTAACACAAATATTCTAAAAATACTTTTAATATGTGTCACACATTTTCGCATGTTTTTCTTTCTACGTTTGAGACAGTTTCATTCTACATCGTGTTACACTTCGATACAAACCATTTGTACCACTTGGCAAGCGCCATAGGAAGTGGGCGAAAGGTGATGATATTTTTTTATATTTGGGATATCTATCTATTTATTAGGTTTATATAGGTAGATAGATATACCAACTCACATTATAATATGTAAATCTTGTAATAACAACGATAGATTTTGGATTAATAATGTGTACGTAGCTGGGTATAAATTTTTGGATTATATTTAAATTATATTCACTCTCCCGAGTTCCGAAGAAAAGAAAGAAAATTCTGCTAGAATGATTATAAATCATACAGTAAAATCGCATTAAGAGTTACGTATTGGTCCCAGTTCCTTCTGAGGTTTGTTAAGACTTAAGTTAAACCACTTATACTAGAAATGCATACAATAAATGCAATCGTCTATAGGTTTTGTGGCTTATCTGCACTCTACATAAATATTTTTAAAAGATAGGTTAATGAGCTTGTTAGCTAATGCTAAACGTTAATGTATTAGTGAAAAAATTTGAACAACTAAGATAATATTTGAGGTCAGTCGCGACAGGCTGTGGGTTCGATTCCCACTCGAGGAAATGAAATATTTAATATCTTCATTTCTTTGCTTTGTCAAGACAAAGCGCAGCGATTATTACCAAAATTCCGAGGAAAATGGAGAGCGCAAAAAAAAAGGTTTTTTCCTATTATTCTCTTCTATCAGGAAATCGAGTGAAATTCGAACTCAGCTTTCACTTAAACTAGTATACATATAAAGAAAAAAAGCATTCTCAACAAAATTTAAATAGGCGTTATAAAGTAAAACGAATAGTTTTCTCTATACAAATCCGCGTATTAAGCAACAGCAACGACGAAAGTGTTAATAGTGGGTGAGGCGTGGGATAGTTGTGCCGTGGGCGCGCAAGGACAATGCCCACACAATGGAAGTGCCTTAGCTGTCACATTTTTAATTTTTAATATTTTTATTTATTTTAAAGGTCAATCTAATAAGAATATTGTTAATGAATTCTTTGGTCCATATTTACTTGCGTTGACAATTGATATTTTTTTATGAACGCAATTTTGTGGCGTAGCAGCACTGTTTCTGTGAACAATTGTGACGTCAACTCTCACTCGGTGATTATTTTTTATAATTAATTTCCTCGTTTTGATAGAGAGGCAATGGGCGGCGTTGAGTTCCGCCAAGCAACACACAATGCATTGAAATTTGACCTAAAGATGAGTTAGAACGGAGTGAGGTGGAACGGAGGTAGAAGGGATTGTTTACTATTGAGACTTGGATCCGTCATACTTTCCTGCTAAAGTGAAGCTAATAAACATTATTATTTACTTAATTTTATTTTTTCCATTGAGTTTACGATATACCTTGGTTAGACAGCTATCACGTTGCTTTGGGAACTTAGCGCTCTATTTTTATAACACATTAAAGAAAACGATCAATTTAAAAATTTTGGAAATACTGAAATACACGTACTCGTTGGCCTCACGACATTTTATTCTTTAAAATAGAACCAATTGTAACGATTCTATAGAAATACATTTAAAATGTTTCAATAAAATGTAAACACTAACTGTCGGTGTCTGATAGTGATATCATCGGTCAAAGACCCTGCATCCTGCAGCCTAGACGATGTTACCTTCTTTGTACGTACGGTATGGGTCAATATTGTATTATATGTAAATACAGTATACACACTGTCACCTGGACGACTATAGTAGTCAAATATAGGAACAAAAACAGAAGTTATAACTGCTGAAAAAAAAATACAACTAAAAATATTCGTAATATATATTGTTAATGATATTGAAAATATTTCATTTCTTCAATTGGGAATCGAACCCACAATCTGTTCCGTTAACAGTTCCACGTTTACGCTCCTGCGCAACGACTGGTCTCTATACAAAAATATGTTGAACTACCGGACAAGGGCGATCCTTTTTAAGTAAATGAAGAAATACTTTTTTTTCAGGAAATCACGGGGCTGTAAATCTGAGTATATGGTCGCTTGCAGATATGGTATTTCACTCCATATCTGCAAGCGTTCCTGAGATAAAGGCTCTTGACAGACAGACGGCCGGACGGACGGACAAAGTGTTCTTATAAGGGTTCCTTTTTTCCTTAAAAGGTACGGAATCCTAATAAGAAAGGAGTTAGTGTTAAACAATGTTTCTAAGAGAGTCTTATAAAGCGAAATCAATATTCAAGTAAAATCACATGAATTAAGTTGGGTGGTAATGAGTCAGCGTTAATGAGTGATATAATATATATATGGATATAACACAAACAGAAGGCAAAATGATTATGCTGAGATTACTTACTTTTTGTTGCATATAAATTCTTAATACATTATACGAAGTAAGGTTTGGTTTTGAAAGTATTATTTTTAATTTAGCATCAATCACTTTTACGATTTTTCTCACATAGGAGAATAAGCAGAGTGTAAAGACACTCGTTTCTTACTTTCCATCCCTCCCGCCTGCATTTTGAATAAACAACTACGGTTTTTCGACTATTGCGCAAATATTCCGCCGAATCCCAAAGGCAATGCGTGTTGATTGGCTGAACTCAACGCATATTGAATTTTCCAACTAAACACACTTATACGCAAAAAAAGAGGGAATAGAATGTCTTACTTAACACTACATTCCTACACTACAGCATGAGGGAAAAGGCACGAGGATATTTATAATAAATAGAACGAGCGCGTCGATTGTCACAAATTGGGTCAGGCCAACAACACTTGTTCCACGGCTATAATTGTTTACCGAACACCTGTCTTATATAATTAGCATTCGTACTCGTAATACTGCGTAACTGTGAAACGTAGAGTCGATTTATTAGAATAAACGTTTTATCTCGCGATTTGTATGTTTTAAGCTTTAAAAAAATGTCAAAGATATAATGATAGTTTAATTGTAACAACTATTCTATTAAGCATTGGATGGAGTAAAGTTTAGGAAGTAAGAGAGTTAACCTCTAGCTTTAAATTCTTTGCTATAGAAAGATAGCCACATGGTACACCAATGATACAACAATGAACTAGTCTTTATAATAAATAAGTTAATTATGCTAAGAATCTTTATAAATCAATTATATTCTTTAATTAATCTATTTAAGACAAAAAGATTATCTATAAATAAAACATAAATAATTAAATACGTATTATATAAATAAGATAGGTAATTAGTATGCAAAAAGCACACAGATGGATAATAAGAAATGCACCGACAGATAGTTTTTATATAAAAATATTTTAATTTATCCTGGGAAAAGAAAATTTGGCGTTGGTTTCCACCAGTTAACATGCAAAACAGAGTGTCTCAACACTAGGTCCTTCCCGCCTACCCTGTGAGAAATATAGGTAGTCTCGTAAAACAAATAATATATACAATACAAACTAAACTACCATTTTTATGTTAGAACAAATTGTAAATCTATTCTCGTCTCAAAGGGGGCCATAGAAAGTGTTATATTTCTTTACAAAGCTAAAATGACCATAGTGGGTGAAGATTTGCATTATAACAATACGAGGTCGCTTTCAAATCTTACTGGACAGGATGACAGAGCTTCAAAGTTTAATAAATACAAAGTTTTTTTTTTTAAATTGTGAAGTCTGGAGTTAGTTGAGGCCAGTGATGGATCAGAGGCACAAGTCTGCGACTGGAAACGCGACAGGTTGTGGGTTCGATTTCCTTACTCTGGTAACGAGGCAA
This sequence comes from Heliconius cydno galanthus, assembly GCA_036379175.1. Classification (NCBI taxonomy): domain Eukaryota; kingdom Metazoa; phylum Arthropoda; class Insecta; order Lepidoptera; family Nymphalidae; genus Heliconius; species Heliconius cydno. The sequence continues at coordinate 299,647 of JAKRZM010001257.1, forward strand.
AGCGCGGCATTGATTCCGCCATTCAACACACAATGTCTCGAGACTTCGGCGGAAAGTGAAAAACGGAAGTGTGTGAACGGGAACACTACGTTCCTAGGTTCTTTTTGTCTGCCCTGATATATGCGGGATTCAGGGTGAAACTAAAAAAAATATAGTTAGAGCTTTTGCAGCGCCACCTTGATGAACTGTACTGTACTATTAATTATTTGCAATAAATGACCCCAATCTCCAATAAAATCTTCTCTGTACAGAGAGCGATCAGTTAATTTTTTTATAATATGTCTCGGTTAATGTTTATTATGTTTATTGCAAAAGAGAACAGCATAAGGACCCTCCGTTAAGTCACGAAGAGGTTGATGACAGTGGATAAGGCAAAAGAGTTATGTCTAAACTTTATTATCGTATTTTTTGCCTACTCCATGCTATCACTAAACAAATAGAAGATAAATATAGCATACCTGGAGGGTTAAGTTATTCTGATATAATTAAATATAATTAACGAGAGTTAACTATCGAAGTTAAACACAAAAAGTATGGGAGTTCTCATGACATCTAAACAGTTAGTTCAACCGTAATCCCCTTTGTGCTAGCGTATACTTTAATATGGAGACTAAAGCAGTTTCCGTTTTTTCCCGCAGGGGAGGCAGAGGGTACACTCCGTTTCCAAATTCCGCCCAATTTTTAGAGAACAGGGAAAGTAAAATAATTCAGATTTCCATTTTCCATTTCTTTCACAAGTTGATAGCATTTTTAAGTTTTACAATGTGTATGTTTTTGAAAATATATGTATTTACAATTTGATTTGCATGATTTGAATTGCATGGAAAAATAATAATAAGTTACATATTCGATATCTAAGGTTAATTATTAATAAATTGTTAATATTTTGTAATATACATAATTAAGCTTAATGTACAAAAGAAATGTTAAATACGTTAGAAATAAGAGATAGCTTTAATATAAGAAATAACTATAATATTAACCGCGGACCGTGATCCGCAATAATGACTATAAATGATAAAAAGCTGGAATGCTCGATTAGTCTTCGTGTTTTTGCAAGAAACGGATATAATATCGAGATTCTTAATACCGTTGAAGCAACCTCATTTTATTTGAAATACATATATTGTTATTACAAGTTGCTACAATGAGAGGTCTACAAGATTGGTTTTATTCTCGCTTCACGTTTTATCCCGTATATAAAGTGTGAAGGTGAAACAAATAGGGAAAGTGGAGGGGAGTGTTAAAAAACTCTATTCTCCGCCTTCCAACCTAATTTGAGACGTTCGTTCTACGCCACGATTATATATAAATCATCACATATAGAATCCAAATAAAAAAAAATAACAGTAACCTATTTCAATTTTTTATTACATTCGATTCATTACGATTCGATTCGATTACAAAACTTTCGATTTTGAAACATTTAATAAAAGTATCATTGTCGTCACCGCTGACTGACAGCGTAGTTTACCATCACCGATCAACCCCAACAATGGCACGGCACGGCATGGAGATGGGGAGTAGTACTATTGAACACATGACCTTATGTAGTCAATTAACTGAGGGACAGATTCACTTCACTTCATTTCATACAAAGTAATAACTTAATTAGAAAAACACAGCAACAAAAAGGCACTGATGATCGAAGTCTATAGCGTGTAATAACTTAGGAAAAGGAGGAAGGAAGGAAGGAAGTCAGCATTAAAATATAATAAATAAGCAACAAAGAATGGCGTGACATAATACTAGTAACTCAGTTCTTTCTCTTTATTTCACTATGTGAAAATACTTTAAAAATACAAAGAACCACAACAGTTGTAGGTTCAATTCACACTATGAGAGATTGAACTATTTAGTATTAAATATGCAATGTCTCGACAATTTGGCGGAAAGTAGGAAATAGAAGTATATTAACGAGAACAGTGTCTTAACTCTAGGTAATGTGCGGGACACAAACACATACAGTGTGAATATAAAAAATAAATTTAACCTCAAATGAATATAAAGTGCATGGTTCAAGATTATTTATCCACACAAACAATCTCACAATGAAGTCATCACTACTTAATGCATATTGTACTGCTTATTGTTTACATGCAATATCTTATTTATGTTATGCATTAATTACTACTTGGATTTGACTTTTGAGGATAAATCTTGATAGAATATCTTTTTACATCTAGTTTTTTATAAAGATTCAAGTATATATTTATAAAAGTATAATTACTTTATAAAGTTATCAATATGTTTTTTGTTTAAATTTAATGTATGTAAGAATCTTAAAAATTAAAGTAGGTTTGTAGAAAAGTAAAAGTTGTTCAAGAACATAAATGTCTTTTGATATAATTTATTAAGAATAAGGGGGATTAATTGCATTCTTNGCGTAGTTGACGACCGCCACCGGTCAACCCCAACACGACACGGCACGGAGATGGGGAGTAGTACTATTGAACACAGGAAATGACCTTATGTAGTCAATTAACTGAGGGACGGATTCACTTCCCTTCATACAAAGTAATAACTTAATTAAGAAAAACACAGCAACAAAAAGGCACTGACGATCGAAGTCTGTAGCGTGTAACTTAGGAAAAGGAGGAAGGAATGAAGTCAGGATTAAAATATAATAAATAAGCAACAAGGAATGGCGTGACTTAATACTAGTAACTCAGTTCTTTCTCTTTATTTCACTATGTGAAAATACTTTAAAAATACAAAAAACCACAACAGTTGTAGGTTCAATTCACACTTTGAACTGTGATTGAACTATTCAGTATTAAATATGCAATGTCTCGACAATTTGGTGGAAAGTAGGAAATAGAAGTATATTAATGAGTGAGTATATTAATAGTGTCTTAACTCTAGGTAATGTGCAGGACACACACACATACAGTGTGAATATAAAAAATAAATTTAACCTCAAATGAATATAAAGTGCATGGTTCAAGATTATTTATCCACACAAACAATCTCACAATGAAGTCATCACTACTTAATGCATATTGTACTGCTTATTGTTTACATGCTATATCTTATTTATGTTATGCATTAATTACTACTTGGATTTGACTTTTGAGGATAAATCTTGATAGAATATCTTTCTACATCCAGTTTTTTATTAAGATTCAAGTATATATTTATAAAAGTATAATTACTTTATAAAGTTATCAATATGTTTTTTGTTTAAATTTAATGTATGTAAGAATCTTAAAAATTAAAGTAGGTTTGTAGAAAAGTAAAAGTTGTTCAAGAACATAAATGTCTTTTGATATAATTTATTAAGAATAATGGGGATTAATTGCATTCTTTTTTATTTTTACATTATATTTTTTATTTTTATATAAGTATATATTTATATCAAACAGTGTTTTTCAAAATGTTTAATAATATTTTTGGAAAAACACTGTTTGGTATATTTAGTTTAAACAAATGTTTCTATTAATTAATGATTTATTAATGAATTCATTCTCACTTAGGGGAATAATTTTTACTTCTTTACTCTGATAGACAATGTGCAGTGTTGAGTTTTGTCACTTAATGTGCAGTGAATCAAAATCAGTCAAATCTATTATATGCGGTAAAAAATATAAAGTTCTAAAAAAAATTCTAAAACTATTGATCACTGCCCTATTTTTGTTATTACATACTTATATTATGAAAAACCGGGCCAGTTGCCAATTCAGGTCATTATCCTACAAAATACATAATATTATGCGAATTTGTTATAAATTATAAAGAATTAAATCAATTTAAAATTTATATTTAAAGAAAATGCATTAATTCACTATACATTAAGAACATTTTGTACTAATTACAAAGTAAAAAAAATGTGACCTACATTAAAAATTCTAATATGAATGAATTAAATATATGTGACTGATGTATCCATGCACAAAAATAGAAGCAGAAATAATGATTCCACAGACAGCGACTGTCTCCGATCGTCTTGGCGGTTGCCACCTACAGTGTTATTTATAAAATTGAATTGGGCACACTTCCCCCAGATATGCTCATTGCCTAACTAAACTAATAATTAACATTAAATAACTTTTTTCTGTGTAATAATTGCATTCCTTACATTTTGATAGGCTTGTTTTTCTTTTATCATGCCAAATTTAACTCAACTATTAGAGACTATTAATAGGCATAGAGATTACCCTGGAAACGATAAGGTTAGTAGCGGACGGTCGCGTAAACTAGTCACGAGTCAGCTGAGTCGGTAAACAAGGATTACGGAAATATTATAATGTATATTCTACAGGTTAAAATCAACAGGTGAAAACTAAATATTCGGCGACGACACTTAAGCCCTACATTAAGTTACGGAGCCTGCCCGGCCCTCACATCTACTTTCACGGCACTTGCATAGAATTTGAGCACAAACTGAGAGACTTTCAAATATGTTAATAAAACTATAAATACCTTCTCCTTGGCGCGTCCGGCATGTTTTTGCACTGATTTCGCGATTAACGCACCTTTACTTTCTGCCATTATCACTGTTTCATTACCGAGTGTCTTATATTTTGGGAACAGAAACGAACTGCTGTGTTTTAATTGTGGTTGTCACACGTCAAAATCCAAGTGCCGTGGGATTGTACTGCGCGCGGCGACACGAACTCGGTGCTCACGCTCAAGCGGCTGAAGGCGAATTGACTAAATGTCACCTGTCAAATCTTTTTAATTAGTTTATTGTAACGTATAATAGATGGCGCTAATACTAATTGAAGAAGTAAATTGTATTTTTTATTAAACAAAATATATCATTTAATATTCAATTTCTTGTATTTTATATTTAATTATTAATTAAATAATATTTGATCGATTCACTATATTGATTTCTGAACGTTATTCCAAAATCGTTGTCTGATTTTGACAACGTTTTATTTTGTTTACGAAATTTAAAAATTGTTCTGAATTTTTTTTGTCTACCTACGAATACTATTATACTACGTTTTACATAATTTCTGAGGAAAAAAAGACTATTGTTATTATAATATATACCATATTGAAATAAATATTTAACATGGTACTACAATTTTTTTGTCACAATTATATAATTTATACAATTGTGTTCAAAATGGGCATAATTATATTTTTAAGGAACCAAAAACCGAGCTTCAAAAGAATGCCATTGCTGAAGCACGCCGCAAGGAGTTGGAAACATACCAAAGAGCATTGGATATACAATGGCTAAACAGTCGAATGGAAGATGGAAGGATGGGCAGATCTTTAGCTCTTATACAAAAGGAAGCTGAAATGGAAAAAGATTTCCAAGAAGTAACATCATTACTATCTTTATTCTTTTTCAGCTTTACACTGCATCCCGCATTAAGTTGGGTAAGCAGATGGAACCTACTGTTAAGCCATTCTGTTTATCACCTATTATCGAGATATTGCGTGATCGAAACGTTATAAACTAAGAACTGAACTGAGCTGAAATGTTGCATGTTGAGAGATGAATTCAACATCTCTCTTTCTCCTGTTTATTGACCTACAAAATGAAAATATAAAAAAATGAATTCACCTGAGTAAGAATAAAATCTACAGCTATAGTGTTTACAGTCAGTCACACTTCCCCTGCAACTATCTACTTTTTCTAAATAAAAAATATAATGAATTTTAATTTAATCTAGTAAAATGTATACAACGGTGGATGTTTCAGAGAACAGACCATGCTGCAATAGTCAATGAAAGGGCTCGAAAAGAAACAGATTTAGGTATTGAAATAGCAAAAATAAAAAATGAGGAAGCCTCTCAACTTCTTAGAAGACATTATTTGAGGGAACGAGATCCAAGTTTGAGGGAACTAATGAAGAAATTGCAAGCTGGATATGTCTGTAGAGATCTTCAACAACAAATTTTACATAATCAATATAAAAAATTGCAAGATAAGGTATTCAAATATTATCTTTAATTCAGTTTAGGAAGTTGAAATTTTATTTACTTTTCTTGGATTTTTTTATTTTTACGGCACTATATCCATGATACTGTTCGTTCATTGAAATATTTTTATGGAAAAATCAATGACGTTATTGACATAGATACATTTCAAAGAATATTTTACTGAAATAAGATCAGGCATCGCACAAATTGTGTTGATTACAGCAGTTATGAGTTCCATTACTGGAAAAAAATTGAATGGTGCAAGGGGCATGGAATTAACACTATGTAGGTTCCCTCTGACTCTGCTAGATGTGGGATTATAAAATTTGTAAATAATATATACACTGTACTGTACACATACTGTAGCGTTTGGCGCTCCATTCTCTCTGACTACCCCGCTAGGGATAAAGCATGAAGCTATGTATGTATGTACTGTATAATTTTCACATAAAATTTTTATTTTTCCTACATTTGTACACAGAAATATACTATTGTTACCTATTATTATTAATATATACTATAAACACTGTTAATAGGATATATTATTATGTACAGTATGCTTTTAACATAAATTACTGGCCACCTCTTACTGATACTTCTCCCTTTTATATAATTTGAAATAAGTGTGGATTTGGTTTTGTAATGCTGACAGCATTACATACCAGAATATGTATGGTGAAATGTTATGAATTGATTATTAACTATTAATGATAATGAATGTAAGCACAAATAAAGAGGTAATTATTATAAAAATGTGTTATTTATTACTAATGTTGAGAAATATACTGACTATGTCAACTGCAATACTATAGATACTGGTGATATATAAAAAATACTGCGAAATTCCAGGTTGAAGAGGAACAAGCAAATAGAGTCCTACTTAACTCAAAGTACTGTGAAAAAGAAGCCAGAATAAATGAGGAAAGAACTAAAATAGATAAAAGTAGGAAATATTGTATGGAATTACAACAACAATTGGTAAATAAACAGATGCAAAAGCAATGTGAGTATGAAGACACATTGATTGAGAAGAAGATGCTGGATGAAGTCATGAGGACCATAGCTGATGAGGATCAGAGGTAAGCAAAAAAAATATTGTTGAACTTTAGGATGAAAAATAAATTGGATTTTTTTAATTATATATATTCTTTATTGCACAAAACAAAATACAGAAATTTAAAGAACAAAACTTTGGTTGACAAGGGTGGGCTTATTTCTAAAAGAAATCTCTTCCAGCCTACCAGTGGAAGTGGATATCTGTGAAACAGCGGGGAGAGGATAGTGCATAACAGAAAAATATTATATTTGAATCTATAAATATATATATATAT
>JAKRZM010001257.1:307772-358318 GCA_036379175.1 Heliconius cydno galanthus
TTGCCCCAGCGGCAAAACTTAATAGATATATCAACCTAAGTATCTAATTAATAATATACAGGGGAAGTATATATGAGAAGGAAATACAGGAAATGACGCGTGTGCGATGCTGTCGCTTTGATTGGTGCTTCTGTCTATGTGCAACATTCTTATTAAATGGAAACTCCATTTATTTTACATTCATAATTTTAATATTTATTTTGTTTGAAAAAATCACTTTTAAATTTTTGGCAAAATCTCTTTAGATAGAGAGAGATAAAATAGTTAAAACTGTGTTTTCATTTAAACTAGTAGAACAGTAGTAAAAGTAGACACAGCTATTCTGTATAATGTAAATTAAAAATTAAATTAAAAAATAAATTTTCAGTATTGCAGAAAGGGAAAGAAAAGTAAAAGAAAAGGAAGAAATAAATCAGAAAATTGCCGCCAAGATTTTAGCAGACGAGGTATTTGGTTTTAAAATAGCTTACTATTATAATACTAGAATTTTCTTTATAAAAAACTTATTTGTTAAGATCATACTAATATTATATATTTTTTATTTTCATGCTGTAACCTGTGTATAGCTCATATAAAAGATTAAAAAATGTAAGGAAAGGGAACCTGGTAACTTTAAAACATTTAGTTTCAATCAAAACACTTTCATTACCCCTTTCCGCTGAATTCTGACATAGAGTGATGAGTTGCGCAACACAACACCGAGTTTTACCGCGACAACACAGCGAAGAAATGAAGATAATAAATATTTAATTTTCTCGAGTGGGAATTGAACTCACAACCTGTCGCGTTTACAGTCACATGCTTGTGCCCCTGCGCCACAACTGACTTCAATTGAATTTTTTTCATATAGTAATTCATATTTGTACTGATTTTAATTGATTTAGTTTCGTCACTTAACTAAATTATATGTTTTACAGGCAGCGCGTGAAGAACGTCTTAACCTAATAAAGCTTCTCCAAGAGCAAGAGTTTTTAGAAAAGAACTTTTTAGACGATGTCCAAGAGAAGGACAAGTTTGAACGTGTCAAAGCTGACACTAAAACGTCGTTGATGGGACAAATGGAGAACAAGAAGAAAATGGAGAAGGAAATGAGATATAGGGAAGCGGAGTTTAGGAAGAGTGTTGGTTGATTTGTCTTTCTTTTTTATTCTTTTTTAAATTTCATGTTGTATTCCGCAGTATAAGCAGAGAGTGTTAAGACACTCGGTGTTCGTTATAAGCGTGGACAAACGCCTATACAAACAGATAAAAATTATTCGTTTTGTGTTGTTATAAATTACATTCACTCCAATTCAATTAAATTACATTGATTATTCATAATATCTTTTCTGGTAAAAATAATTTGATAAAAAAAAATGTGTTTGAAAAGATATTAAACTGTGACAGATGGAATTTCTTAGTAACATAGAAAATATATAAATATAAATGACCGCTTCAGTTAATAATTAATTATTATAATTCTAGATTGAAACAAAAATGGCGGCGGAGGAGCAAAAAGAAATAGAAAAAGAACGCAAAAATAAAGAAAAGAGACAACAATATTCAATAGAATTGCGAAAACAAATACAAGATAACGCTGAAAGAAGGAAAAGGGAACAGAAAATGGAGGAAGGTCGAATTAAATATGTCAATGATTGTTACAATGATTGGTATGAATTCATTGTTTGTTTTTAGTCGCACGCTTTATCCCACATATAGCAGGCAGAGGAATATAGCGTTAAGAAACTCTGTATAGTGAGGAATGCCTCATTATCGAGATATGTGTTGTGTGGCAGAACTCAACGCTGCGTTTTGTCTGTCAAAGAGAAAGTGAAAATAGTTAATTAATTTTCTGCGGTGAGTGGCAATCGAACCCATAACTATTAGATTTACAGTTCGGTAATGTGAGTGTAAATTAAATAAAGAAAAAAAAATTGCGGAAAGAACAACATACTTTGTGTAACTAAGTCAATTTAAATTTAAATATGTGCTATAAACAGAATTTTACAATTAACAACTCAACGAAGCGTGGCCAGTGTGGCCTTATGTTTCGCCACTCAATGCGCAATGAGTTGTGAATGAACTCAATGCCGCGCTTTGTCATAGAAGAGCATGAGGATAATAATTCTTTCTCCTGAGTGGGAATCGAGGAAAAGACCATTGCGTTAAGGTCATTAAAATATGTATGTACACAAATGAATAAGTAACATAATATTTTTATAAAACAGGCAAAAAGAAGTATCGCAAGAACGAGCGCGCATAATAAAGCAACACGTGCCCAACGTGCTCGGCTACGTTCAAGCGGGGACCCTCCAACAAGCGGACGTGCACGCGGACCCCGACTTGCACGCAAAACTGCGGGTTACGGGAACAGCGGGAAACGCGCGGCGGGAGAAGTGCAACGCGCAGTGCAGAGTGTTGAGGCTTTATTAGCGGAGTGTTTGTATGTTGAGGCCTTTATTCATTGTTGTTTAATGTATGAATATTGAATTGCTGAATTTGGATTATACATCTGGTGACGACTTTATATTTTGATAATCGTTGTCAATTTCAAAATTAGAATGTTATGAAGGATGTATTGGTTGAATTTTGATGGTGCGTCTGTTGAGGCCTTTATTAGTTGATTGTTTGAATTTCAAAATTAGAATGTTCGTGTGGTGAAGCCATTAGCTGATATTGTGAAATTTGTAATTGGTATGTGCGTCGTGTGAAGACATTATAAATTATTTTTCATAATGCGTTTAGATGTGAATATTATGTATGAAAGTTGAAGAAAGTTAAAGAAAATTGAAAATTAGTAGATTGGTTGTTACAACTTTAGACGTGTAAATGTTCATTTGGGAAGGCATTTATAAATTATTTTGTATTTATAACGTCTGCCCGTTGCGGCTTTTATGAAAGTACTATAACACTAATATGATATGTGATATGAAGAGGTCTGAAAAAAGGTTGTTTTTTTTTTAAATTTTTTGGCGTACGCTCGTGGGTATTTGTCATTTTATTAGTATTATAATATTTGAAATCGGAATTATTAATGTCTGTAGACCTTTACAAATGTTTTTCTTGTGTAACTTTTGTAAATAATTGTAATTTATACTGTTTAAATCCATAGGTTGAGTTAGGTCGCTTATGGTATGTATTCTATCAATCTCTTTCGTTTGTCAATTTATGATTATCTAAAACGCTTGGAAGAACTGTCGTTTCTATTTATAAATCTTCTGTTTTGTTCTTCATTTATGACGTTCTTCTCTTGCTAGTTAAGAACTAATAACCACGCCAATGTCACGTTATATAGAGTACTAAGAATTCGTTATTTGGATTTGTCATAATTATTTTTGACATGTACTTAAATTTAATTTACATTACAAATGTGTTTTCCATACAACGTGACATTGGCGAAATGAATTGTGCTCAACTGCCACGCTCGAAACGCCATATATCAAGAATTCAATTCAATTCTACATTAAAAATATTTTACAAATACTCGTATAGCTTAAGTAATGTTTAGGTGCCATATACATATAATATATCAATATAATTTTATACGGGTAAAATTTTCAATGTATTTTTTAATTTTATATGACTAATAAATTAAATACAGTACAGTATATATAAATTGTGTTTTTTTTTCAACTGTTTCTTCTATACTTTTGGTACGTTGATTATTCTGAACGGGAAGCTAGACATATACCTTATAATATACATATAACTTATAATATACTTATGGTAAACATTTTAATATAAAATCATAGTTTTCATACCTCTTGGTATGAGGTTTGCTAGTGTCAAAAATTATACTCGAAACATATTCCTTTTATATCAAATCGATAGCCGTGGGCTCGATTCCCACTCGGGGTTACGATGAAAATATTCAATGTTTTCAGTATCTTTTTGGTAACGAGGGAATGTGGGGCGTTTGTTTCGCCATTCAACATGCCATATCTCGAGAATTTGGAGGAAAGTGGGGAACAGAACCGACACTTAATGGAATCGGGGGGGTCTTAATCTATCATTGATTAGAGCTATTGTTTTATAAGTAAATTTAATAACGTTAGAACTTACTATAAAATAATAATACAAAATATTTATTTATTAAAAATAAAAAAAATAAATCTTTCATCTCCCATTCTGAAAGAAATATTAACAAACAGTATGTAAATGATACAAGAAGAGAAAATTCAAATAATAATTAAGCCGCACTCCGCTGGTTATTTGAACTCGAATTAATTTCAAATATGCCACGTAATATTAAAAGGGTATGTGCTTTAGGGTGACCATGGTTTTAGTTAAATATATGGAATTATAAGTACTAATATTTAATAAGTAATGTCGTCGCGTCGCAGGGGCACAAGCGTGTGACTGCAAAAAGTGATGGATGTCGATTCGATACCCACTCGGGGCAATGAAATATTTAATTGATATGATTTCCTTGCACTAGTAACTTCTAACTCGGCAAGCACGGCCTTGAGGTCTCCCACTCGACATGCAATGCCTTCAGAATTTGGAGGAAATTGGGGAACGGAAGTATATTAATGATAATGGAGTGCCTTAACACTAGGTTCCCATGTCCCCTCTGTCTACTCTGCCATGTGCGGGATACGGCATGAAGCTAAAAAATAATTCATTTTTTCTAATCAAATACATATGTATATTATTTAAAAAGATTGTCACCCAAAAACCCTTCATTCATATATACATTTTTTGCAATAAAGTATTAAACGAGCTACATCAGCGTTACAGTTCCCCCCACAATTATAATTGACACTCCATACCCTCTAACAGTATTTGTATTGCCCATCCTCGTAGCCTATTGTGGGAATATTATATAACCCTTTTTTATATGTGGTTTTATTTATTTATTTACTTTATTTTAATTAAATTTCGGGTTGCGCGGGTCTAATTTAAATCGTAATGTTAATGACGCACCGTGGCGCAATTGGGATGTGCTTATAAATATTATGGCTGTTGGTTCATTTCTATTTGGAAATGTGCTTCAATTTTTAAATATTTTTATATATTGGACTCTTTCTCTTTCTTTCCTTAAGGTCTCAGAATGAATAAAAAAATGTAAAAATCTCTCGTAGATGGGTGTGATTTTATCTTTAAAAATATAATAGTTTGTGATGCTTTTTATTATTGCTATATAAATTGTTATATAAGTGAAAATAGAGGACTTAAATTTAAAAAAAAATCTTCTGGAACCATTAGGGTATTGTACCATTAGGTTAATTAAATATTGCTTAATCAAAATACAAAAAGGTATAATTTTATTTATTTCTTTTCCTCTTCTTCGTTTTCTCTTCCCATTTCTGAACAAGCATCTTGAATTCCATTTTCTCATTTAGCCTTTTTAATTCTAATTTACCCCAATGGGTGTTGTCTGTATACCATTTGATATATTTATTGTAATCCTGAAAAATAAAAAAAGCCATGTTTCTAGCTTCACGCTGAGTTAACTAGTCTAGTCTTAAGGCACCCCTCATCCCTCACGCACTAGCTAGTTTTTGAGACACTGCGTGTTGGGTGGCGACTTTCAACTCCGTCTTGTTACTAGAGCGACTAAATGAAAATATTTTTTTTCCCTAGTGGGAATGGAACCCACAACCACCAATGTCTAACTGTAAATATAATGATTGTGAGTTTGACTTGTCAGTCAGGGGAAATGAATTATTTTCATTTCTCTACTCTGATAAGACAAAGTGCAGTATTGAGTTCCGTTAGACAATATTTTGATTTCAAATGAAAAACGTAGAATATAGTGTCTTGCTGCTTGGTCTCTCTGCGTACCCTTCTATATGCGGGATTTAGCAAAATATGGAAAATAATGTACTTACGATTTTACTTTCATTATTATCCAGTATATAATTATAAATATCTTGGGGTCGCAGTCCGAAAGTCGCTATTCTATTGCAACAAATCAAATTAACTTTTTATAAAATACTAAATAATAATTCGTACATGTATTAGTCAGAACGTGCAGAAAAAGAGTGATAAAATATTATTATTCTTAATTTTTAGTTACTCCGATCACTGCAAATTGTAAGTCTGTTTAAAAAATAGAATACTAATCAAAAACTTACCTCGTAATTCGATCAGCTGTTAGAAACTTTTCCAACGAATGTTTTAGATAGCCAAAAGAATACCCTTGAAGTAAATACGCCAAAGAATTTATATTTAAATCCCTTGGTACAATACGATTGCTGAAAATTAATATTTACATGATATGTCTATATTAATATTTTATATTCTTATTGCCTTTTTGAGGAATGAATCTTATAAGTTAAGCTTCACGTCGTACCTCGTACATAGCATAGGCAGAGGAACTTAGTGTTAAGACAATCCATGCTCATTAGATTAAATTATTATTTCATCTTTATTAACTCTTAATTATTTTCAGTTGATCACCCGAAAGAAGCCGCAGAAATTAGTTAGTTTTAACATGTATTTATTGTTTTACTTATAATAAGTCACCTTAACATCCATTTTCTTAAAATAAGATATACAATAGAATAATTTGTTTCAGGTAGAAGTAGGGCATGAGGGAATTTTTTTAACATTTGCTTGCTTTTAACTGTCCAGGGCTCTATGCAGCTGCCTGAAAGTAGAAAGAAATCTTAATATGTTAGAAAGAAAGTACATTGCTTGTGCATCATCGTTCTCACCAATAATAGTAATTTTGTCGTGTTTGTTGAACTTTTTGAATAATTTTATGGTAAAGAAGCGTTTTATTAAATCGAATTTCGTAAAAGCTTCATTTGGAGGCACCTGAAAAAGAAATCTTATTATATAAACAAAACATATCTATCTAATATCTAATTCGCAATTCACCAAATCAAAATGATAACAAAAAATATATATTTTATTAGGTCGATTTATATCTATTTATTTTATTGTGAAACTATAAAACAAAATCTAAGAAACTGAATTTAACCCGTTTGTAATAATTGTATCATCATCAAACTTGATGGTGACACCTGGTGCTGGAGCCGGAAGGTAGCTGATGGAACCATCAGCGGGTTTTTGATTTTTAAAATAACAATTTATTATAAGTAAATCTTTTAAAAAATACCTTAGAATAATATAGTTTGTGGACGAGCTTAATGTAAATTATCGAAGGCTGTGTAATTTTCGCACAATCTGCTATAGCGTTGACTAGTTGCTGTAAATATTCCGTATTCTGATTTTCTATCTCTATTTGACACGGATTTATCTCGTACAATGTGGCATCTGACAAAAGAGAAATAACTTAAATAATACTTAAAACTTAAATAAGAATATTCCCATATTTCGTCCAATTTTGGAATTATTGCGTGTTGAGTGGCGAAACTCACCGCCGTACTTTATCGTCTTACCAGCAAGACGAAAAAATACGAAAGTAACAAATAATGATTTCTCCTCGAATGAGAATCGAACACACAACAGTCGCACTTTGAATGTGTTGCTGAACCTCAACATCTTCAAAAAAGTCACCAAAATAATTTTGGTGATTTGTTGGAAGACAGGTGGATAAATGATGAATAATGAATTTATAGTTACAAAGATACTCCATACACATACCATTCACTGTGGCCATTATATGTACTAGTGTTGTTTTCCCAGTCTGCTCGGGCCCCACTAACAATATTCGTCTAAAGCCATGAAGCGCATCTCTACACATCTCCCACCAAAGAGCCCTAAATTCTCCTCCGAAATAAAGAGCTTGTCTGAAAATCACAGAAATAAAGCTAGTTCTTTAAAACTTAAAAAAATGATAGGTTTCAATTCAGTCTTCAGTATTACTGTAAGTCACATCTGAGGTCAGGGCCGGCGTAGTTCATATCCCCAAGAAAATCTTCCAGTTCTGTTTGTGGATAATCCTTCAGGTGTCCTCTTATAGCGAGTTCCTTAAAGAAATAACTAAATATATATTTTTATGAAAATTAATTTATATTTTTTAACCGACTTCTGGAAGAAAAGGAGGTTATCAATTCGACTGTATATTTTTTTGCAAATAATTATCCTTTAAATGACGTAAAAGTACTAAACGTCAGTTAATATCTCTATAGAGATGCTAACAATATAAATAAACTATAACAACCATATAAGAATTTCGACGTAGCTTGATGAGAACGTATGGCTTAGTAGTCAGATAAGTTTTTAATATTTTTTAAAGTTCTATTGACACACTAAGGAAACAAAAACATTACAATTAGAATAATGAAACTTAATTGAATAGAGCACTCGTGCGGTTTCTAAGAGGCGCAGCTTCGGGTCTCACTTTTAATTTTTTATACTTTAAAACATTTTTGAAAATGTATAAAATTTGTATTGTTTCCTAAGTATGCAGTAACACTTTAAAATTTTAAAATATTTTCGAACATTTAAATTCTTTTACAGTTAATTTTTCACAGGTATCTTCTGTTGCTAATTTAACGTGAAATTTCCCTCGTTTCTTCGCTCTACGTTTCTTTTCTTTTATTTCTTCTGGCATTTGTTCTTCGTTGTTCTTGTAATCTTCTTTTAAGGCTTTTTTTAATATATTCAACTCCACTCTAAATTATATATTATATTTAATATTCATAAGAAAAACGCGTGAAGTTTTTTAAAAATATAAGTATATAATTACCTCATATCATCATTAACGAATTCACAAATTCCAATCTTAGCTTCCATACATATTCTTTCCTGGTCTACAACTTTATTGTATTTTTCTTTTATATTTAGATTCTCTTCTTTATCTAATCCTTTCCAATTTTTGGCATACAAGGCTATAGCCTGTTAGAATACATGTTAAATAAAAATAAAGATTACAGAATGTACCTAATATTATGAGAGCGAGGAAAATCAAAATAACTCAACCCTTTTTATGGGAATCGAACCCAAAACAGTCTTATTAATAACAATAGCAATAATATTCTTTTAATATTCTTGGATAAAGTAAGAGGCTGTAATAATTAATTGATAGAGGCCAGACGTGGTACAGAGGCCACTGACTGTTAGAATCGATTGGTTGTGGATTCGATCCCCACCGAGCAAATTAAATATTTATTTAAATTTATATTTTCATTTCTTCGCTCTGGTGTCGAGGCAAAGAGCGGCGTTGAGTTCCACGAATCAACACGCAATACCTTCAAAAGGGAGTTTCTTAACATTAGGTTCCCTTTGCCTACCCTGCTGAGCGCGGGATACAGCGTGAAGCTGATTTTTGATTTTTAATTAATATTGTTTTTATAGTTATTTTAATCTACATTGAGATGTACTCGCAAATAAATTAACCTCTATAATATGATCAGTTTTCTTCGACATAGGATAATTATATCCCGGGTGTAACATTGGGTTCTTCATGATTTTTTTAAGTAATTCTGCCTCTAATTTCTTTTGTTTTAACATTTCTTTCTTTATGGCAGTTTCTTCTTCTTTTGCTGCAAGTCTTTCTATTTTCAGCTGAAATTTGTTGTATAACAGAATAGACAGACAGAGAGAACCTAGCGTTGAGACTCATATTAATATTATTAATTTTATATTTAAAATAAATAAATATATATAATCTAGAAGGCAAGCCACGGTAATGAGGTACTGAAAACCCAAAAGATTTAACCGTTGTGATAGCACTTTGTATTGCAATGAACTTTCATTAAATTATATGAAAACTTTCGTACTTAAACTTATCAAATAAATTACTACTTATTGCTTGAAAAGTTTGGCAAGAATAGTGAAATATTATCAAGGAGCTTAATAACTGAAAAAAAGGATGTACATTTTTATTTATTTTTTACTTTTATTCATTTTATGGTCAGGCAGAGGGCAACTAGAGTTAAGACACTCCTTTTCCCATTTTCCGTCCAACTTTCAAGACACTATGTGATCGGTGTAAAGCAACGCCGCGTTTGTCTTTATAGCAGAGCGAAGAAATAATATTTTTTCTTTCCTTCAAGTGGGAATCGAAATCACGACCGTCGCGTTTACAGTTAGGCCTTTGATGAGTGGAAAGGATATTTATTAAAAAATATATTATATACTTGGTACGCTGTTTTATTTTTATTAGCCTTCTTCATTTCTATATACGCTTCGTATTTCTCAAGCCATTCTGATGGTGTCGGTACTTCCTCTTTTATTATTAAAGAGATCCCACCCTCGTTCTCTTTTGGTATATTGTAGAAGTAATTTACTTCTTCATGCCTGGAAAAGAAAACATACAGCCAAGTTAAATACAATCATTAAAAAGTAGAGCCCATCGTGGCGCAGTAGGCCAGCGTCGGTCTGTAAGCGCGACTGTTTTGATCTGGTTACAAGGCATAACGCGGCGTTAAGTTCCGTCACTCAACATGCAAGCTTAAAATTAACTTAATACCTTACCATATTTGGAACCAATGTCTTATGTAGTCTCTATAATGTTCGGCAATGTCGTCATGATTTCTTTTTAAGTAGTTCTGTTTATACTTTTTACAGTCTTGTTCCCACTGATTATGGTATTCTTTATATAACTTAGTATACTTTTCTTTGCTCTATAATTTTTTAATGATATTAATCTCCGAGATTAAAGTAAGTTGCTGAGAAGAAGAGTAAGTTATCAATGGTCTTATCTGCTTACTTTACACGAAGTGGAATAAAAACAATAAGAATTTGGGAATAGCTTGAAAATAATGTATGGCTTAATGATCAGAGCGCTTGGGCGGTTTTCAAGAGTCGCAGGTTTGACCAACACTAGGTTAAAAAAATCGACTAAGGCCAAAATTTTTATCAAATTCTACTACATATATTAAATACAACCTTCAAGTCCTGTTGTACATTTTCCAAATCTATATATTCGGGGATATTGCATAAATTTATATTTAATTTTTCATCCAATTTGCAATTTCTTATATTGTTACATTTTATTTCAAAGTAATTTCTAAAAATACAATATTCATGTACTATTTGATATACATGAAATCCGTTACTGAGTGACGAAACTAGACTAGACTTAGAAAGTTAAAATTTGGCATGTATGAAAGTAGGTTAGTTAATTTCTACGTGAACGGGATAACGACATTATTAACGGGAAAACGACTGGGCGGTGAGCTCAAAGGAGGCGCAGGTCATGATACGTTAAAATTTTATACATTTTCAAAAAAAATATTATAAATGTGGAGTATGTTTATGTCATTAAAATTTTCTTTAATACCTTAAAACTCGTTGGATCAATCGTGCACTCCTTTCTCTTAGAGCTAGCGGTGCGGGTGGATTTAAAGTTCCTCTTAATTCCTTCTCCCAAATTTCCCTCTTTTGATTTCGTTGAATATTGTTTTTTATGATTTGCCTGTTGAATATAGTAAAATGTTACAACTATGTTTTTCATCTAATTTCACGTGTTGTGCGTGTTTATACACAGTAGGAAATCGAACCTACAATCGTCGCGTCACAGTTGCTCCCTGCACCAAGACGGTCTTAAAATGGAATAATTGAATAATTTAAGCTATTTTAATATTTTAGTCATTATTGTAATTTCTTCTAGTAGAATGCATTTACCTAGTTCTTTCGTGTGCCTGTATAAGTGATATTAGCTTATTTCTCTCCAAGGTCTCTTCTGAAATTACTTCTTTGACCTCATAAATCGCTATCATATTAATACCATGAGGTCCTTCGGTTTTTTGTTCATTGTTATCCTCCCACCATTTGATATTTTGTAGGAAATCTTCATTTAGTTCATCGGTTTCTATGGATTATTAAGGATAATAAGTGCATTTTCATACCTATTTGTATGTATTTATATATATATATATATATATATATATATATATACATTTGAGTATGCATACTCGTAAACGTGCGTAAAATGATATGTTCATCACCCAGGCCATGTTGCCTGTTCTGGTGCAGTGGCACCACCGAGCGACTGTAAACGCGGCAAATTGTGGGTTAGATTCCCAATCGAGACAATTAAATATTATGTATTATTTTAATTCGCTCTCGAGACTAAGCGCTGCGTTGTTTCTGCTACTCAATACGCAATGCCTTCAGAATCGGGCAGTAAGTAGGGAACGGAACGAACACGAGGTTCCCAGATTCCCTCTGCCTAACCTGCTATTTTCAGGATACAGTGTGAACTTAAAAAAAAAATAAACTCGAGAGAAGACACAACGCTTACTAAGACTTACCTTGCAAGATTGTTTCGGAATTTTGAATACTTTCTTCTTTTATTTCTTTAGCTTTCTTCGAGAAAGCTACTTTACTAGCTACTAGCTTCTTTTATCATTATTTTTACATTTTCCGGCCTTTCATATTTCGAAGTGACACTTGAGAATTCTACGTTATAAGGTGTGAGCTTTTGTTCTGTTAGCCCATTGCTCAGGAGTTGGTAGTATGCGCCTTCTAGTTTCCTTAGCTGTTCCTTAAGTTCTATAATCCTAATAAAGGTTCTACGTATATATGTTAAGATAAGGGAATAAAAGAAGAAAGAAGGGAAACATTCGTGCATCTAAACATACTTTACTTATTTTAGAGACGTTGGGGGTGAAAAAGTATGATGTTGTTACTTTTTTTGAGTCAATCGAATTGAAGTGAATAGATTTTCTATATACAGGAATTATACGCTGGGATTGCATCTCTTGTTGTCAAAGCTATAATCTAAGCAAACTGATCTCTCTTATAAACTGGTCTCGACTCTGAAATCGCTCTCAAATCGACTTAGCTTTAGAAAATTATGAAATATATTTACCTAGCATCAACAGCTTTTACAACGTCATAAATGTATTCCGTTTTCTGAATTTGTAAGTTGTGCTGTAGGCAGTCCGAGGCATCGTTATATATCACTATATAGTTTACAAGAATACTGTTTAAGCGGTGAGCAGCTTCGCATAATTGCTGGTCGTGAGCTTTTGTAGTCTGTAACAAGATTTTTATTGATTCACTCTATATCCCGCATACATCTGGGTAGGCAAAGAAAGCTTAGTGTTAAGACACTCGGTTCTCCACTTTCCTCTCAGAATCGAGAAACTGCTGTTGAGTGGCGGTGTGAAAATAATTCTTTGCTAAGAGCGGGTTGTATACCTGATATTCAATATCAAGTTCAGTTAGACTTCGTAATTTTTCAAGTGTCTTTTTCCATTTCTTGAAATAGTAATCACTTGTCATTTTTTAAAATAATAGTTACTACAAATTTTTAAATTCATTTAATTATATTTTATTAAATTTAAATATACCTACTATTACATTTTATTAGATTGAATATGTTTTATAAATCAAGTAGGCTGAACGTACCCTTTGTATGTAAGCGATGAAAATTGTTATCTAGTTATACTATTTTTTATGTTATAAACTGTGAAAAAACGTAATTTAACTTTAAAATCTAAAATATTATGTTAAGTTAAAAGTGTTTTTTTTATTTGCAACGATTTATTTGGCAAAGTGATATTCTTAAATTGGTGTAATATTTTGCGAAATATAAAGGAATTATAAAAAATATGTCTATATATTTGTGCTATTTCAGTATATTTAAAATCTACCAGTATCATTCTACAGGAAATAGTAAACCTTTCCTGAAATGTCACTAGGATATATTTTATAACATTTTAGGGGTCGCTTGTGACGTGCATGTCGACTGTCGTCATATTTTATGGTGCTACATTATATATGTACTTATTTTGTACAATGATATGTTAAATACCATAACGCTATATATTTAACATTTAAGTTTTGGATTTTGCTTCTTCTTCTTTGTGGTCACAGAATGGTTCAAATTGTAGTTTGCCAGTGTTTAGCCACGCTGACTGTAATTATTTGTTCATATTTTTCTAGTAGGTACTAAAAGTTTATCATACATTTCTCTAGTCCGTATTAAACGCTAGTATTTCGGTTCGATAAGGTAAAATTAAAACTTCTCAAATAACACTTATTTAAACTTCATTCCTGTCTGAAATTAAGCGAAATTTAGTTTTCTATAATATCAAACTCAGTTACGGATAGATATTTTCTTTTGGATATCCAATAGTTTCAGTTATGGCAACAGAGTTCCACAAAATCTCTACAGTTCATTAAATAAAATATCATAATATTTGCTATAACAATGTTATAAAACCCTCACGACCTATAAATATCATATTCAATGCTATCACACCACGAGAGTAATCGACACTCTAATGGAATTTTTACTTTCGCATAAGAGACTATAAAAACATGATACGCCCTCGGGATGCCAAATCGACGCCGATACCATTTTTTTTATGAAACGTAAAAATATTGTGTTTTATATTATGTACCTAGTAGTGTTATTATTTTATATATATTGGGAATATAATTATTTTACTATTATTTATTGAAGTTAATAAAATATCCGTAGTCTTTGTTGACGGCTGTGGGCTTAACTCCTATTCAGGGGGATTGTCTCTCTGGTAACAAGACAAGGCGTGGCGTTGAGTTAAGCTACTCAATACGCATTATCTCCAAAATTGGGCGGTACTATGGGAACGGAGTATCTTAACACTAACTTTGCCTACTCTGCTATGCGAAAAAAAGCATAAAACTAAATATATTTTATTTTTTAATATAGACGTAGAACTTATCACCATATACCACGTCCAATTCGATTTATATTATCGCATATAGAAGAATGAATTTACTTAGTGTACCGTTGCAGCCGCCGGGACTATAATGTGATGCCGAAAATATAGCGGGGCCTTGAGGTGCCCTCCGGGACTACCGACGGTGGCGAGTGTCGCGTTAAATAAAAACATATTATGTTTGTTAGCTTAAGTAAATATGTTACAATAGTATCAAGAGACTATGATATCAAGATATTTGTATCATATTTAGGAGAATTTCATATAAATTTCATGATTGTAGGTCAACGGTAAGATCGTAGATCCTACAGTTTTTCTTATTTTGTTTAAAATGAACTACAAATTTAAATTGACAATATTTTTTTCTTTGATAAAATAAAATAAAAAAATAAGTGCAAGAAACTGAAACTTTGCACGCTTGTGCCCTTGCGCCAAGATTGGCCTACTTCCTCTAGATTCTAAACTCGAACTCGTAACCTATAATTAGCAGTCGTATTCCCTAACCACTGCGCCAAAGGGCCGACCAATAAACAAAGCGAGGACACACCGTTTCAAATGAACTCGCCTCGTAAATTGGCCGCGCAAACAACTTTCAAATTGGCCCGCAGAGGCGTCGCTTTCGCTAAATACCTATAAAAATGTCTGCCCTCAGTGAAATATTGTGACTAATAATGCAGCTTGAGTTACAGGCGCTAGCGTTTTAGTAGACTTTTATTGTAAGTTTTGTATAGAGAAAGTCGATGTGGTAGTGAGAACGTATCTCACTTTAGATGAGTGGGGAACCTAGTGCTAAAAGACTCCATTGCAGCATTTGGTGCTTAATTTTAGAAACATGGCGTGTTAGGTTGCGTATCTTAACGCAGCACTTTGTCTTGTTACTAAAGTGAGACAAAGCAACAATTGTCGTGTTTACGTCCGATGCTTTGCGCCACGACTCTCTGCCCTGTTCTGTAAAGGTAGGTAACTGTATGCTGAAAGGCTATTTACAAACTTTGAGTGCCTCTCCTGCAGGAGGTATATACTTCCAAAAAATACGTCATTGTTGCACCAAATGAGCAATAAGAGAAGATACAATAAAAGCACAGCTTCTCAAAGTGTCTCTCGCGCAACACTCCAAACACCAAAGTCTATAATAAATTGTAGCACTTACCGCGTCGAAACGGCACATTTTGGTTGATATCGTCGTGGAGATATACTAGCGGCTTTGAAATATCGCCGTTCGCTATCTACTAAGAGTCTGAGAACTTTGAGGAGTACTCCTTCGATGGAGATCGTTACTTTTATTGCTTTAGAGGAGAACATGCAGCTTGAATGTCATTTGTGCCTTCTGTTTGGTATAATTTCTTGTGTTAATTATATTTATTGTTGTGGCTTTTATATAAAGTTATTCACCGTTCTTTACTGTCTATGAATTCTAGAGTCTTTTCATCTAAAATAAAGCCAAATATAATCACATACGTTCAACAATTTTTTATCTTTCTTTTAGCTATATCCCGCACATAGCAGGGTATGCAGGCAACCTAGGAATCTAGTGTTAACACATTCCTTTCCCCACCTTCCGGCTAAGTTTGGAAGTGGAATTGTGTGTAGAGTGGCCGAACTCAACGCCACAACTCTCTCATCTTAAATTTCGTAATAACTAATAGCCTATTTATTTTGTCCATATATTTCTACTACTCGTAACTATTATCTGCAGCGTTGGCCTCTTCAAATAGGAATAAATATGAGTTATGTATGACATATGATAGATTTTGAATTATGAGGTAATTCTAGCTACAGGTATAGTCGGTTAGATCATAACGAATAGAATATAACTTATGACTCTCTCGATATATCGACTTTCAATTTTTTCAATTCAAACGAATAGTTCCTGAGATTAGCACGTCCACCAAACAACATTTCAATTTAATATAGCTACCAAAAACATTCATTAGACTTTAGTCAACAATATATCAAGACATAATTATTTACACAGCCAAGCAAGCTCATACCAGCACAAAGGCCTGAGGCCACCCATCATCAGAACGACTGCATTAGCGCGTCGGTAAATCGCGTTCTCTTAATCGCCCTGCAATCCTATATTTCTTGATTAAGAGCTCGTAAAAATGTCCTCTCGCTCTGATATATGGTCGTGGAGCGGGAGAGGAGATTAGCCCGCGGTTTGTTCCTGTGATGAATGGTGATGGATACGGTTTAATATCTTGAACAAGCATTTTCAAGATTGTGATCTTAATGGTTGTGTAATTTTTTTATGGGTTTCCTGGTTTTTAAGAGTTTGGTGGTGGAATGGAGTGTTGAGACACTTCGCTTTTCATATTTCGTTTAAATAATGACTTAAAACACTAAAGGCCTGTAAAACGTGATCAACTAAACTTTGCGTCCATAAAAAAATGAATGAAATTTTTTTAAAAAGATTTTTTACTTCTTTTGTGCTATAACTTCTTACTTCTGCTAAATTTTCTAAATCTATGTCAACGGGAAGCATCTATAGATTTTGATAATTTGGTGAATTCCAGTAAACAAAGCGAAAGCGCTCGTACATTGACTGTGTTGAGTTAGAAGCACATTTTTTTTTCTATTTCTGCTTGCTTGAGATAACTTGAGATAATAGTATTTACAAATAGACTTACAGACAGACACAAACAGACATATTGACAACAAAATAGTTTAAGGGTTCCATTATTTGATTTTGTTAAAAGAATCAATTTCGATATTTCAAACCAATTATTAGGTTCAATTTATCATGTTATTAAAAAATTGGTCGTCCAATATGAAATCTGGCGACTTATAAAATAAAATACGAAGTAGTGTATACGTGGCGTGCAACCGACAAGTGCAATTTAAAGTTGAAAAGAATTGGTGTAATAAATTTAGGGTCGCACATTGTCTGAGGTCGGGAAGGTAATATGCGGGGGCATAACTCACTCGGGTACCCAACTATACTGACACTTTTAGAAGCAAAAGCAAATTTTGAAGTTTACTAATATATTAAATAATATTTTTATTTCCTCCTTAAGGAAGCTCAACACGCAATGCCTTAAGAATCGGCAGAAAGTAGGGAGCGGGGTGTCTTAACATTAGGGTTCCAGGTATACCAGGTCCAGGGTCCAAGTATGTATAGGAATACAGCGTGAAGCTAATAATGTAAGTGTATAGTCTAATAATATTTTTTTCTATTATGTATGGAATATGCACTCGGTAGAATTAGTTTCTTTTCTTCTTGTTCGGAATGTGGGGAAGGAGTGGGGATCAAACCCACAACCTGCCGCTGTGTTACGACTGGCATCACCTGGCATTTTTATATATAATGAAACCCTTAATTTACACATAAGTAAATTTAATCCTACCCAAAAATATATAGCATTATCTCATCAATCTTCACAGACAAGTCAACCTTCACTAAATCGAATATCCTTTGGGGACCAATGTTCAAGTGTTGTCTCCTTGAGGGACCCCGTTTCCACCTTCTGCCTATCTCCTAGATTTACGACTTTCCGGCCAAAAAAAAAGAGTAAACTCCGTTGAGATTTCCAACAAGCAACATATTTTACTTGAAGGAAATGACGCGCAGTTTAGATTTATGTTTGTAGATGTAACTAACTGTAACTATTTGTTTTATGTCAGGGTCTTTGTTGAATAAAAGCTGTTGCCTCTACAGCATCAGATTATAAACGTGTTGTGAAGTTCGATTCCCACTTGACGTAACGAATTTTTTTACACGTTCTAGTAACAGGCAAATAGTGAGTAGAGTGACTTTCGTCTTTTAATAATTGTCTCGATAATTGGGCAGAAAGTAGGGAACGGAATGTCTTAACACTATTATCCTTCTACGATACAAACACCATTAAGCTAAACTATTAAACTAAAGTTTCTCTGTTCCAGTTCGTAAAAAATGTACTATGTTAAATTAATTTCCCTCAATTGGCGAACTATATAACAGAGTGTCTAAACACTAACTCTCCGCACTCTCTAAATTACATTTCCACTGGTATATCAGCATTCCGTTGGGTTGGTTAGAAATAAGAATGATATAAGGCGTTGCACAGTGGCACCCAGTGGGACGGAGTCGCGGGTGTGTTTTATGAAGGAAGTTGTACATCACACGATAAATCTTTCGGACGCTAAATGTAACACGGTACAGTGCTTGTGGTTACTGGAATATTTCCTTTCTCGCATATATAGTTTTATTTGTTTGTATTCTTCATATAGTAGGATAGGGAAGGTAGCGGGAACCTAGTGTTAAGATATATAGTTACCAACGCTAGGAGAAAATAACTTATTCCCGATAAGAATGGGAACCCTTAACTGTCATCAGAGAGTGCTGCTGCACTGCCTCAGCATACCCGTATATAGTGTGTTGTGTGAAAAGTTAAACGAGCTTATTTGTGAAGCCGAAAAAAAGATAAAAAGATAACAAAACTTACAAGATGCTTAAGCGAAAAAACTCAGAAGCTAAATTAACATAATATAATATTATTTTATACTTTTACCAGTATAACACCAAAATCTGTTCCGTCGAGCACAACCGACGCGGGTGATGTATGGCGGGGCGCGCCACAAAGAATCACCGGCTGACAAATTCATTCCCTTACTTGACACCTCGCTCCCGGTCTCCTTCTACCGTCGTTGTCGCTTCTACCCTTCTATAGGTACTTATTGTTGAGTTTGTATAGGTTTTATAGGAACACTAGGTTCCCGTTTGTGGTTTTGAGTAATGTTTTTGATTAACAAAGAAGATGTTGAGCTAGAAATAGATTTTTTTATTTCACGTTATATACATATAGGATAGGGCTTGCAGAAGAAATATAGTAGTAATACGCCATTCTCAATTTTCCGCCTAATTTACCAAATAGTGCGTTGAGTAGCGAAACTCACACTCAAACATAAGTGTATGAACTTATACACTCATAAGAACACACTTAAAACGAAATAAAAAAGCACTCAAACCCCCACTCACACTTACATCTCATCTGCCAAATCTACCCACAGACCCACATAGCGCGGAGCTATAAAATGGCGACGAAACATTCTATGAAACAACTTTCTTTATCGTCGAGTTTACGAGCGCATAAATTTCTGTTTATCTTTATGAATATTCAACACTGTTAAATGCAGTCAGCCGGTGCTTTGTCGCCTTTTTTATTTTATTTTCGAGTAAATGTCGTTTTATTTGTCGTGTTTACGTCGCGGTGCGCGCTGGCGTTGTTCTTGATTGTAGGGTTTAACGTTTATCATGTCAGCTTGAGTTATTATTTCTTTATTTTAGGTTAGCGCGTCTAGCGTGCATTGCGATGTGGGCAGAACACCTTACACCAAGTGCTAAGTGACTCTGTTCTCTCCATTATACATAATATCGTGATTTAAGCAATAGACCAATTTCTTTCGAATCAATGAGATTTTTTGATTATATTTAAATTGTTTTCAATTCAAACTGGGGATCAGAGTGTCTTGCGCTATATTATATTGTCTTGTTATTTTTGCCGACTCTTCCATATTCAGGGAAAAATTTTAATACTTATGCTCCATTAGAATTCTAAACATTTTTTTTTCAAATAAATCACACGTCCAAAAACTAAATAAATATATTACGCAAAACCAAAAAAAGGAAGGAAACTTAAAAATTTTCGTACGCAAAAAGCATAAAAGTTACATTAACAAGCCGAAGTCGTTGTCAGTGTAATCCTAGGGGTGATAAATGTTCGACCTGCCCGCCTTCACCCGACCTCGCCCTAACCCCATAAGTCAGCGTGTTTTATAACCTGATGAAAATATCCTTTTGGTACAATGAGAATTGTAAATCTGATGCGTTTTTAATAATATCTTATCTGTTACCTGGAGGGTGTGAACTTGAGTTATTTATGGGTTGAATCAATTTTAGCTCCTTGTTTTATATGTATAAATGGTTTTTTTTGTAGCTTTATGGGTAGACAGAGCCTAATGTTAGGATACTCCGTGCTCTCCTTTCTTTTTATAGCCTCTCATTTTAGTCTTATCGAAGTACCTCTGCGTACCTCTTTCGCCTCGTCCAATGTCATTCACCACTTCATACATGCCATCCAGGAAGTCTTCATGCAATTTACGTGGTATTCCTCCAGTGTCATCGATATCTAAAACAAAAATAAACATTACTTCGTATTATAACGCCACGTTAGTTACACTTTTAATAAGAATCATAAATATAAAAAAAATACATGAAAAATGTCCTTACTTATCTTAATTAATAT
Organism: Heliconius cydno galanthus; assembly: GCA_036379175.1. Classification (NCBI taxonomy): domain Eukaryota; kingdom Metazoa; phylum Arthropoda; class Insecta; order Lepidoptera; family Nymphalidae; genus Heliconius; species Heliconius cydno. The sequence goes on from JAKRZM010001257.1 coordinate 328,492, forward strand.
TAAAACAATTTAATTTACTAAATAAAAATTTATGTACATATTTAAATTTTAACTTACCAGTTTCTACGGCTTTATTATAAAACTCCTGTAAACTACTGTAGAGCCAGAACCGTTTAATATGCTATTGCTATTTTTTGATGACAGGCGAGCCTAGTATTTTAATAAACTACATACAATATACCTAATACAAGTTATAAATGGAACATGCATAATATAATTAAGTAAGTAAGGTTGCTTTAAATAACTTAGTATCTATTTCCTAATAAACAACAAGCATAGTTTCCTTAGTTAGTTATCTTAGTATCGAGAAGTTGATGAGATTAGAGTGATTTAGTATTCATTAAGTTAAGAATTATATACAAATGTAATGAAAATAAGGTAAATGTTTTTTTTTCAGCTTTACTCGATATCCCAAATGTAGCATGGTAGGCAGAGGAGCATAATGTGAAGACACTCCGCTCCTCACTTTCCGGTGAATTCTGGAGTTGCTGCGTAGTGAGTGGCGACTCACCGTACTTGGCGACTTACCGTACCATTCACCGTACTTATTGCTATTTTGTAGCGGAATTCAACGCCGTTTTATTATACCATATCGAGGAGTTATTATAATTGTATTCTTTAAAATGAATGAAGTCATTATGACATCAATTTGTATCTAAATGAGGAGTGACAGTGTCTAAACAGGAAAAGTCGTCTGTCATTATGTGTAATAACCGTTAGAGAAAAGTTGAGGGGCTTTTGTTTCGACTTTGTAAAAGCTCACGAAGTTTTCTAAAATTTACAATGATATTACCTTATATTTTTTTTTTGCTTTTCGCTGTATCCCGTACATAGCAGGGTAGCCAGAGTACCTTCTGGCCTGGGAACCTAGTGTTAAAAACATAAACCTATTTCTTTTATTTGAATGAGTATTTCCTGAGATTAGCGCATTCAAATAAATATTTTTTTTAGTTTTATTATGAACATTTTTCAAAATTTTATTAGTATTCTCTATAGTCCAGTACAGTTAAATTCAGTCAGAATTCAGAATCAGTTTCACGCTGTATCCCGCACACAGCAGGGTAGGCAGAGGGAACCTAGTACCTATTGTTAAGACACTCCGTTCCCCACTTAATACAATCTTGCAATTTCCAATAGCAAATATAGCTTGACGTTTTATTTTTATACAACAGCGTAAGCAGAGATACACTTTCGGTACGACGTTCCTTACTCTGCTTTCCACGAGAAATCGCACGGGGTCGAGTTCCGCCACACACAATTTGAGTGGTAGTGAAAGGAGTGTGTTAACCTAAGGTTCCCTCCGTTTACCCTGCCATGCAAAAAACAGCGTGAAACTAAAAAAAAGAGCCAATCAAAAAAAGTGGCGAACACAAAACAAAATGACATGAAAATTACACATTTCTCTATAATGTCATTAGAATAAAACAAGTAAGTAATCAATACAGTGTAATGACAGAGTGGAGTAGCCGTCGGACGGACGTAGCTTATAATTTCAATACAAATGGTAAATTAGACGGTACCTATAATGTATGGTGTGTTATTATTGCAATAATATAATGACATCTCTATACTGACGTGGCCTTTATAGATTGGTACTTATTGGGTAGTCGTATGATACATTTTATTGTATCGATTTGCTTATATTTTTATTGTTTTGTAAAATGGATATAGGCCATCATATATAATGGATGGAATAAAAAATGGATATAGACAAACTGTGGTGTTGAGTTTCGTCACTCAACACGNTAAACAGGAAAAGTCGTCTCTCATTATGTGTAATAACCGTTAGAGAAAAGTTGAGGGGCTTTTGTTTTGACTTTGTAAAAGCTCACGAACTTTTCTAAAATTTGCAATGATATTACCTTATATTTACTTATTTTTTGCTTTTCGCTGTATCCCGTACATAGCAGAGTAGCCACAGGGTATCTGGGAACCTAGTGTTAAAAACAGAAACCTATTTCTTTTATTTGAATCAGTATTTCCTGAGATTAGCTGGGTTCAAGCAAATACATTTTTTAGCTTTATAATATCTTATATGAACACTTTTCAAAGTGTAGTATTCTCTATAGTCAAGTATACATACAACATACAAAAGCGTAAGCAGAAAAAAACTTTTGGTAAGACGTTCCTTACTCTACTTTCCAAGAGAAATCGCACGGGGTTGAGTTCCGCCACACAATTTGAATGGTGCCCCTGCAATGCGAAAAACAGCGTGAAACTAAAAAAAGAACCAATCAAAAAAAGTGGCGAACACAAAACAAAATGACATGAAAATTACACATTTCTCTATAATGTCATTAGAATAAAACAAGTAAGTAATCAATACGGTGTAATGACAGAGTGGAGTAGCCGTCGGACGGACGTAGCTTATAATTTCAATACAAATGGTAAATTAGACGGTACCTATAATGTATGGTGTGTTATTATTGCAATAATATAATGACATCTCTATACTGACGTGGCCTTTATAGATTGGTACTTATTGGGTAGTCGTATGATACATTTTATTGTATCGATTTGCTTATATTTTTATTGTTTTGTAAAATGGATATAGGCCATCATATATAATGGATGGAATAAAAAATGGATATAGACAAACTGTGGTGTTGAGTTTCGTCACTCAACACGCATCTTCTTAAATATTGGGGGGTGCGTGGAGAAAGGACTGTCTTGACACCGGATTCTTGCTTATCAAATGACTTCTCTTTCCATTCACCATTTTGTCTGAAAAACACTAATAAAAACACTAAAACAGCTTTCACAATTAGAGTTGTAGTATAATTTATTTTATTACGTAACTTATCTATAGATTCGCTTAATTTTTTATAAAGAAAAATATGGCCGTTACTATAAAAGCAAAAGGAGCCTAGTTATGGGCTTCTTTGTTTTCCTATTTTTATTAAAACACATCAATAACGCTCGTTTGCCTTGTCCTTTTACCTTTTACCATCAATAAACGCTTTATGGAATAATAACATAATTACAAGTGAATGCTGACGTGGACTTTATAGAGTGGTCTCGAAGGCCACGTAGCTCCAAGTTAACTTAATTAATAATAAAAATGATATATAGACCTATTCCTTAATATATAGTTTGCTTATCTGTCAATTTATTTATTCTTTATGAGTATATTATGAGTAGTATTTTTTTATATTAGTGGATTGTAGCGCTACGCAGTAATAGTTGTGTAAGTGTCACAATTAACAATTAATATTTCAACGATTGATGAATTTACTGAAGTACACGTTTATTAGATCGAGTTGTAATTATGTAAAATCTTACATGGACTGTTTTTGAACTAAATTTACTTTAGTTATAATAGCTCACTTTTTGGCTAAAGCTAAGGCTAGGTAATCCATATTTTTTTACCTTTACATTGTATCCCGCATATAGCAGGATAGGCGGGAAATCTAGCGTTAAGACACTCCTATACCCATAATCTATTCTCTCCAAGTGTGAATTGAACCTACAACCGTATGTTTTCGACTTCCATATTCTCATTTTTGTAGAAAGCCAAACTCATATGTTAGTTGAACAATTAAATAGCCATCTTGAATAAAACAAATAATATTTCAATCCACACATAATAAGTATTACACAGAAACGACATGTGCCATTTTCTTTACTCTATAGCCTGTAATTGAGTTGTAATGATAGTTTGTTTAATTAGTAGCGGTATTACTTTGTCGATGATTGGTACCTTGGTTGAGTCATCATGTTTTTTTTATGTTTTCTTTTAGAAATTGTGTGTGTCAACACGACGCAACGGTTCACGCTCTATCCCGCATATAGTAAGGTGGGTAGAGAGAACCTAGTATTAAGATACTCCGTTCCCATTAAAACGTTTTTGTTCCTCACTTTCAATCGAAGTCTTTAGGTATTGCTTGTTGAGTAGTGGAACTCAACATTAACTTAAGTGAGAATCAAACTCATAACCTTTCACGTCTACGTTTGCTCTGAGCTGATCGATGATATGATCCATTTCCTTCAGTGGAAATAAAACCCACAACCATCACAGGTACGACCCAATTATTAGCATATTATTGTGAAAGGGAACCAGAACGACACGAACGATTTAAATGAAATACTACTTATAATTCTACAGCTTTTAATTGACATCGATTTATATAAAATATGAAAATTGTATAACGATATAATCACCACGTTTTAATTGCCCCATGAAATATTCATGACTCGGACTAAAATCGACTACTGTTATTATCACTAACTGAATTACCACTTTGCAAGGTAAAAAAATGGTATAAATGAGACGTTTTGTTAGAAAAATGATTGCTTAGAAACCCATTTTATGGTACTTTGACTTGACCTAATTTGCTAACTAGTATTATCTATTTTATGTTTTTTCATCATACTTGGTGACATAATATCGTAAGAGTCGAGTGTGACTGTGAAGATATTTAGTTTGATTCCTACTTTAGGGGATAGAATGAATTATTTCTATTTTCTTGCTCTCTAGTAAGAAGATAAAGTGCGTTGTGTTCCGACTCTCAACACACAATGGTTAAAAATTGATCTGAAAGTGGGGGGGCGGAGTATCTGGTGGCACTGTGTGGTAGAATTCAACGTAGCGCTTTATAGATTATTCCGCTGAGCAACGGCGTCCTAAAACGAAATTTTAATATATCAATATTAATAACTTATCATTTACAATTGATAACCGCCACGACCGCCTTCCTGGAAGAACAAATAATTTATTTGGGGTCGTCGCGTCGTGGCGCGTGGCGCACAAGACTGTGACTGTAAACGCCGCGGTTATGGATTCTATTTCCACTGGGGTAATGAATTATTATTTATTATTATTTTGATTTCTTTTTTCTGGCACCAGGGCAAAGCACGGCGTTGAGTTCCATTCCTCAACACGTAATGCCTCAAAAGTTCGGCGGATAAGCTAGATAATCTGCGATAAAATATATAAATTCTCTCTGTTATTTTGTTATCATATAATACAATAGTCTCATGTTACAACCCCTGGTCTACATACAATGGATTTTCTCTAAACTCGGTCAAAGGCGATCGTTTCGGATTAAGCTTGTGTTCACAGCGACCTTACTAAAGCTAGGGTGTGCTATTAAAAAAATACCTTTTGGTATAATATTATAGTTATTAGTCTTACAGTGTCTGATTTTATACGCGGTGTTTGTGGGTTCGATTTATACTGGAGCGTATGAGTTATTTTCATTTAGTTTATAATATACTTGTAGGTTTTTATGTACAATATGGGTATTACTATTGTTTCTATTACTTTTTATATTTTATTCAGAAAAAAATATAAAATATAAACTATTTTTTTTTGAAACTAGAACTAATAACCAAACAATCGTTGTATATTTGTATACGCAACTCAATAAAAGGCGGATTAGGGGTGCCTATTCTCAACACGCTCTATTGTCAAAGAAATCGCATTGTCGCGCGTCGAGCGCTAATTACGCGCCCGAATGGATGCCTTTTGACGGCTCCGGACGGATTTGTGATTATGACACACAAAATTACATTTACAGCTCAAAGAAAACAATTTAGACTTTATTATTCTTAATTTAGAGTATATTTTTCATCATTTTTCAATCCAAAGGACAAATCACGTTGGTAATAAAATAAATAGGCTTGTTTCCTTATCGATTCCGATCTCACGACGGCTGATGTTAATCATATATTTCATAAGACTGATTTTTTTTACCAGTTAGTTTAAAAAAAATATGGCGAGTTCGCATGTCAAGCTCATAGTGTGTTGATTAAAAATTATGAAAATATGTCGTTATTATAATTTGTGGTTATTTCTCAGTGAAAATTAAATGGTCTGGTGTTTTTTAATGGGCTTAACTTGTATGTACTGAGTTGTGTTTTTTAATAAAAATATTGTAAGAATTTCGCTTTGAGGTAAGTATTTTTTGTATTAAATAACGCTATCAACACTTTATGTATTAAGTAAATTTTGTTTGACAATATCTGATTGGGTTGTACAATGGTCAATGTACGTTTTTCTTTATTTTGTTTTTTTAAGTTGTTAGACACGAAGTAAAGCTTTGTTATGGGCATGTTATTTGCTTCATTGTATTTTGCTTAGAATACATATTCAAGCAGAAATATTTTAAATATTTTTTTTTTCATATAAAATAGAATAAAAATGTCATGTGTGAATGGTACTAGGTGCAACCTATTATTAAAATATTTATCTCTTAATTTTCGAGATTCATATTGAATGACGGAACTTGAGGAACTGAAAATAATTTATTTCCCCACGTGGAATCGAATCTGCAACCACCATGCTTACAATCATACTCTGTGCCACTGCGCCAAGACGGATCTATATAGCTGACAAATTACATATTATAAAAACCAACTCTACACTTAACACATTTCAAAAATGTATCCTTATTTTATTCGGTTGGGGCTTACGCAACAAATCTCATCTCCACCCCACAAATAATCGAATGACCGTCAGTTCCGATTACCGTTATCGTATTTCCAATTTCATTGAAGCTTACACAAAGAAGTATTAAGGCTTAAATACAATATAACAATGTTTAGTACTTGCCATGTCAACTGTAGGAGTCGAATGACATGACATAATGCGTGCTTTGAAAATAGGGTACTCATGACGTTCGGTGATGGATGAACCTAATAATATGATGCTACTGCTTTTTGTGTAAAGCTGGTTTTCCAGTAAAAATATTGTATTTTTTTGCGTTACAAGTAGAGGGATACAAGTTGAAGCTAACGAAAAATGAGTAGAGAGTACTCGGTGACGCATCGCTTAGTACTTTACTTTCCGCACACTTTAAACATCGGTTTGTGGAGTTTAACGCTGCACTTTATCTATGCAGAGAAACATATACACATTTGCCATTTTGGTGTTATATTCTATAAAACAATATCTTTGAAATGAATGAAAAGAAGTTAATGAATTTATAACAATGTTTACAGCAACTAGAGCCGACGGAAAGGTAAATAATAGCCATATTATAGAAAATATACAAATAAGCATTAAAAAGTGTGAAATTAACAAATATTCCACATTTATAGCAAAGTAACAGTAATAGAATAGTTTCTCTACATTTTTTCCCTCAACATCTGCTATTGTATAGTTATTGTTATAATACTATGGTATAATTTGGCGGTTTTACTTCATACACGCAATTTGAGACGACAGTTTGTAAATATAGAGCCTTTTGTTCGCAGTGCGCGCTCGCTCGGGGCGCTATGTAGAGAAACTTTAAAATTTCAGTTATTATGATATTTGAAGCCTAAAGTTTCCTATCATTGTTATATTTGGGCTTAAATCGGGCTTTTTGAATAGCTTTTAAAAGGTTTTTTTGGGTTGGATATATCAATGTATTAAAAAGGTATACTTAATAAAATATTTGTAGAAAATAATATTTTAAATAATTCAAAGTAAAGAAGGTGGAAAGTATTAATTAAAATTATAGAGTCAGTACCAAAATGAATATTTTTTTAAATATTTAATTACTATTTTTATCTTTTGTTCCGTCTATTTACTAATACCAGTCAAGAATAAAGTACATATTAAGAGACGACTAGTTTATATTTTTTCTTGACTGGCTTTAGTAACCTCTGAAGAGTTCCACTATTCAGATGCTGGCTCCATTATTAGACCCGCTCAATACTCGATGATGATACAACAAATGTAAATCCAAAGTAAAAAAACTGCTTTTCTTTTTTTTATTCCTTTGACCCATAATTCTAGACATAATATTGTATTTATACTCACAATTTAAATAAGAGCATAATCCTACTAGAAACCAACTAAAAATCGATTAACTTTTAACTAGAAGTGACTTTAAATACATCGGCGGCTCTACCCATAAATTAATCCTAACAGATTGTTATTGAACCCACTCTATGGTAGTTATTACGTTACTCGCCCTGCTCTAATAATACTTAATGCACACGTAGTGGCTTTATGATGGTAAGATTATATAGTAGAGTCGTCTAGAGGTAAAGCCTATAATATACGTTATACAGACGCCACGGAGGTACGGGCGCTTTTGAATGTTTATACGTAACGGTTATGGGTTCGATTCCTAGAGGTCACTATGCTATAGTGACCTCTAGTCCCATAGTACTATGTCATCATTATCATCATCATATTTGACTGACTTCATGAATGTGGGAATATTTTTTATATTTTGCTATCTAACAAAATAACAAGCTATTGTAAACAAAAAATATAATTGATTTCCATTTTGGCATACCTATTTCTCCTCTGTAAAGTACTTAAGGGGGATTGGCCATCGAAACTAATTGCGAGCGATAAGCCGGGGGCCGGTCGGGGCCGGGGGCAGGCCGGGGCAGGCCGCGGGCCAATTTTTTGCAAGTCAAATAGGTGAATTCGAGTGATTTTATGCTAATACCTTCGCTCTTTATTATGCAAAGCTCAGGAGGTTTAGGGATGTGGCTTAGTTAGTATCGTTAGATGGAGGTTATTTAATATGCTGGAATTCTAAAAAAGTCAGTTGAGTCACATGCATGTGGCTGTAAATGCGACAAGATGTGGGTTCGATTACCAGTGGAGAAAATGAAATATTTAATTTTTCTTCACTGTGGTATCGAGGAAAACGCGGCGGTGAGCCCCGCCTGTCAAGACGCGATGTCTTTTGAATTTTTCGGAAAGTGGGAATGAAAGTGTCTTAATGAGAACGGTCTTAACACTAAATTTCCCCTACCTATCCTGAAACCTACCTAGTGTTAACACAATCCGTTCTCCACTTTCCGCCGAATTCTGAAGGCATTGACACCAGAGCGAAGAAATGGAAATAAATATTTAATTTCCTCGATATATTCTAAAAAATGGCTTTATGCTAGCTACATCGACATGAGTACGTCACTATAGCCTCCTTTCGCGGAGGGTTGCGGTCACCAATTTGCGTTTTAATTAACTATACGTACAACGGTTTGTTTTTGTTGCTAATTGTTAAACTGTTTCCACTGATTTTAGGGAGAATTTCAGTTAAAATACTTTCATATAAGCTTTGTTAATTACACGTTGCTGTCTTGTATAATTATATTGAAAGTCAAAGTTGAAGGGTCGAAATACTAATTATTTTTTATTAAAGCATCTTTATTACGCTTTTTTCCTTATAGCGAGGAAGGCAGAGGCAGTAGGGCAGTAGACGAGGCAAATAAGAAATCGTTGGCGGTAGTTTGATATAATAGTCAGGTATGTCAACAGAGGTCACATAGGTCCACGGACCATTGCAAAGTGTTTGAAACGTCGGGTTCGATGATTAAAATATGTATATGCGATTAATCCGGTTAAAGAGTTTCATTAAAAAGGGAGTTTTTTTTGTTTCACTGTATTCCGCACATAGCAAGGTAGGCAGAGGGAACATATGGCTCAATCTCCTTATTATATTTTCTAGATATTGCGTATAGAGTGGTGGCACTCGATAGCAAGTTTTGTCTTATTCCAGAGCGAAGAAATAAAAATAATTTATTCTCTCAAACGGAAATCGAACCTAAAACCGCATACTTTTGCGCCACAACGGCCTCAATAAGACGAATATAATAATAAGGAGAAGGTGAAATAAATATAAAAACAACTGAATTTAATAATACTATAACAATCCCTGATATCATTTAAACAAACGAAAACATTAACTTTGGATTCACCTTTCATTATCACAAGTCGTCATTAAGTTTCATTGTAATTTGTAACAAACAAACGGATAGACAATTCACAAAACAGTTTCAAAGTAATTTGGTTAAAATCCAGGTCAGTGGAAAGCTCTTGTACAATACTTGCAATATAATATAAGATACAAGATGTTCGCAATTTTTCATATTTATAATAGAAAATATTTTAGAGTGTTGACATTTTTGTAACAGCTATCTGTATTTGTGCGCATTATGTCGCGTTGTCCACAGAACAGAACAGAACAGAAGAGAAGAGAACAATTGTGGGTCTAACAAAGGCGGAAATATGAATAGGACAGACTTAAAAGCTCTTTACAATTTAAACTTTTATAATTTCAAACAGAATATAGTGGTGGAATGGTTTTTGATATAAATAAGTATGCAGATATGACATTTGAGGTAAGTTGATAGAGGGTTGTTAGTTCAACTATCAAATGACTGGAATATTCTTTTGGGTTTCAATTTTAACCACAGATCTAATGTTTTTTTGTCCATTAGAAAAAGTATATTGATTTTCTGAACAACCATTTAAACCGTTCCGTTTGGTTCAATTCCCCTAAAAAATATTACAAAAAATAATCAATCAAATTTATTTACAATTTAGCAAAATAATCGCCTAACATTATCGCGTTAAATAAAAGCCACACTTTTGGAGTCGGTTAAGATGAAACATTCTTTTCAATAAATAATATTCATATAGTTGTCAAATAAAGACTGAAACATATATAAAATATAAATAACATTTACTCAATACTTTATAATACCCCTACAAATGGTTGTCACAGAGCGGGTCGCGGACGTCGCAAATATAACGTCAGGTGGCAAGTCCCTGTAATATTTTATTCATCGAGCTACGTTCACGCCGCTTTCTGTTGTCAGACACAGACTGTTGTCTGCCCTCGCTCAACCCTGAATTGCTTACACGATTTTTATATTAGTCTAGCGACCCGCGCGCGGCTTCGCCCGCTTCCTATATTGCTATATTATAGCCAAATTATACTAAATCTAATTTGATGCGTATATGTTTTTCTGATGTATAAGCTATATTACTCTAAAGTATCATCTAAATCCGTTTAGTAGTTTTTGCCTGAAAGTGGAACAGACATCCATCACTACAAATTTTACTTTATAATATTTATAAGAGAGATATATTATTGTATCCGTTTTTTCCAAACCCTAAAACTATAATAGTTATTGAATAACCCATTGTACTTAGAATGTGTCGCAATTATTTCCACTCAAAGTTATTTTCACTCCTCGAACACAGGGCCAAAGCCTTAGTCAGTTAAAACGTAGTAAAATATAAAAACGCAACACCCTTATCATAAGTTAATAGAAACAGGCAATAACGTGCACACAAAGGGGCGTAACTAACCCTTTATTCGATACAAAATGTGACATAAATTATATTTTTCTCGGCAAAATGCAGGCTACCTTATATTTTAGTAGGGAGTCCATCTATTATGGAAATAAAGGATTTTAAATAAATAATTTAAAAGCTGTTTTAAAGGTCGTCGTATCGCAGCGGCACAGCGATGGTTGTGGGTACAATTTCGACTCAAGGGAATGAATTATATTCAATTTCTTGCTCTGGTAAAAACATGGGTGGCATTGAGTTATGGCTGACATTGTTGAACAGCAATGTCTCAAAAATACGTCACTTCACTCTTCATTATTAAGACACTCCGCTCTCCTCTCTCCGCCAAATTTTAAATATTAGTAGTAGCGAAACTCAACACCGCGTTTTGCAATAATAACTTTAATATTTAACAATAATTAATTTCACGCTTCCGAAGCAGGATAGGTAGAGGGAACCTAGTGTTAACACACTCTGTTCCCCACTTTCAACTAAATTCTCGAAGCATTGCGTGCTGAGTGACGGAACTGAACGCCAATTCAACTTTAATAATACCGTTAAAAATCCTGTCCTCACCAAAACTCATAGTAAGCCGAGATCACAGGCGATAAGTTACAAATTTAACGACAAAAAGCTAGGCCATTTAACGTAAAATACTGTGGCGGGAGACAGTTTTCATAAAAGTTAGTTTGAAACATGGCGGCCCGTGTAAGTACATGATTTGTTTTAGTATAACACCTTATTTATTTTGTGCCTTGTAAAAATTTTTCAGTTTTCGTGTTTGAATTTTTTTTGTTCTAGCTAACATAGTTTTTAATTGTAATTTATGATTGAAGGGTTTTGTTGTACATTATATATTTTGACTTTTCTCAACAATGTTTGTAATCTCATTGAAAAGCAAAGTGAAAAGCAAAAAAGGTGAATTTAAGGTGACATTTGTGGGCTCAAATTTCAATTTGTTTTTTTAGATGCAGGATGTGCCCCGCACATAGGAGTGTAGGCAGAGGGAGCCTGAGAACTTAGTGTTAAGGCTCTCCGTTTCCATTAAGATATATACATTCCCCACTTTTCGTTGAATTCTGGAGGCGTTGCATGTTGATTAGTAGAGTTTAATACCGGTATCACAACGAAGAAATTAAATATTTAGTCGCACACTTGTATCGCTGCGCCACGACTGGCCTCCTAATTCCAATTGCTTGCCACGCAACAAGCAATGTCCCTGAAATTATCTTATATCTAAATTCTTACGGCTTAAAAATATTAAAATTGAGTGAAAAACCATAATATGACATAGTCAAAGATCTGTTAAGCTATTTACTGTTTCCTATATTTTATTTTGAGGAGCGACCTGTCAAGTCAATGTATGAAACTTATCGTTCAACTTGCTGTCTAGACTGGATTTAAAGGAGGGTTACACTTTTTTGCTTTTCAATCTGTCTTTGAATTCTTTCTTCGCACTGTAATTGTTTTGCTATCATGTATTTTATTTTATAAATATTTATATTTGCTTCACGCTTAATTGTATACCAGCAGGATAGGTAGGGGAGAACCTAGTATTAAGACCTTACCCGCTTTTCGCGTCAGTGTAGCTCAACGCCGCGCTTTGTCTTGTAACCGGAGTGAGAAAATTAAAGTAATTAATTTCCTCGGGTGGAAATCGAACTCACAACCGTCGTGACTACAGTACAGAAGCTATGCCGCAGTGCCACGTAGACCCAAAATGTATTACAAATAGTTTGTATAATTGTTTACTTATTTTACACTAAAACACTTACGCCATTGAACCTGTGACCCTTCCACCAAGGGACAAACACTATAAACACACAGATAAATACCCATAGCGGTTTGTTCATTCAAAATATACACGCGAAACGCCCCCATACGCCTTTTTACTCTACGCCGACCATTAGTCAAGTTAAATGGAGCGTTCCCGGCGATATTCCTAATTTATGGTCACATTACAGATACTGCGAAGTTATCTCCCATCTCGAACTCTCATACTTTCAACGGCCTGTCATATTTTAGTGAATTTTTGGATGAATTGTGAATTTAGATTATTACTTATGTTTGAATAATAGGCCACTTGGTTGGAATTTAATTTGGTAAGTCGTATTTTTTGGGTCGTCCGTTCGTTTCTTTAGCGTTTCTTTCGTCGTAGATTTGGTAAGGAATAGGTTAATAGTATATAGATTTTCTCTATTCGTTCGAGAGAAAAGTAAACACTTTTCTCGTTCTGGTAACATGACAAAGCGCAAAGGCGATGAGTTACGCCTCTCAACTTTCAGAGTCTCGAAAATTTAGGGTAAATGTGGGTAGTGTCTTAGAAGTACGTTTCCTACCGTTCTATAGGAGGGATACAACGTGAAACGTTTTTTTTAATCCCACCACTTTTTATTAATTGTTTTAAATTATTGTAATTAGATTAATGTAACTCTCCAGTTACCAAATGGATTATTAACCGACAACTTACTGCCACACAGATACTACGCAGGTTAGAAAACTAAATTTTGGCATGTTTTTTGAAGAGGTTCCTTAAAAAAGTAATTAAAATAATTTAAAACAATTAATAAAAAGTGGTAGGATTGAAAAAAAAGCTGGGATCAATAGAGAGAAGATATCTCGAAATTCCTGCGGGAACCGGAAAAGACAAGATTTAACATTTTATCAGCCTATAATTTCTTTTCAATAATCACTGTTTCAATATAGTTTATTGTAAGCTATGTTAGTTAGTAGTCAAATCACGTTTGAAATATTACAATATTTTATGTCGTGGGTGTTTCCCTAGCTGGTTTGACAAGGCATAGCGTTAGGTTCCACGATCCAGAACGGAAGGGGTGAGACCGGAATGAGTAGAACGAAGCGATTTATTAGCGCCTACGTTACAAAAGCAGTTGGATGAACATTATATAAATAAAAAAAATATATAGGTAAATATTATGTGGACAGTGGGGAACGGTTGTGTCATAAGAACAGTCTCAGGGTAGGTAGAAATCTACCTTGCTAATCATAGATACAGCGGGAAGATAAAAAAAATCTCCATCTCCCATCTTTCACCAAACCTAGACACTGCGTTTGGAGTGGTGGAAAGTGACGCGTTCAGTTCCACCATTATGCAGTCTCTCAAATTCGACAAGAAAGTGGAGAACAGAATATTTTGACACTAGGCTCTCTCTCTCTCTCTCCGCGTGAAACTTGAATAACTTCTAACTACTACATTTTAGCAGTCCATCACTTCAGATACCACAAAACTGACGCCCATAAAATAAAACACCAATAAATTCTCTACAATGATCACAAACAAGCAACAAACAGTATTTCACGCGCTATCACGGGACACGTCCGACTGTCTAAATTACATGTTATTATCAACATTTATTTATTAGTACGTTCACTCATTATTTGATTTGTGGACGAATTAATCATTTTGTAATCGATTTTGAATCGAGTGGCGCTTAGTTTTGTTGTAAAATTAGCTTTTTCACGCGGTTTTGTCTCTGTGGTCAGTGGATGTGGTATTGTGGGTTGTATTAAAACAATTATTTGATTTAAAATAATCCTAGACTTACTTTATAAGTGGACTGTATAACACAAAAGTATTCTTTCAATTTGAACTATTAGTCTCTGAGATTAGTGTGTTCAAACAATTTAGGCTCTGTAATGTTAATATTGAAGTAGCCAATATACGTACAATATACGTACTTATATATCATACCGTATCTATACTAATAAATATTTTTTCCATTTATTTTAAATGAAAATGTAAGTTTGGTGGCGAATTTTGAATAACCGAAAAAAAAGGATTTCGTATATTTTTTTATAGCTTCACGCCGTATCCCGTTTCATTTTCAAAGGGGACCTGGTGGAAACACACTCCGTTCCACACGCACTGACAAATTAGCAAACTACTCCGTGTTGAGACGCGGAACTCAACGCAACGCTTTGATCACCAGATATTACGCAATGTTTTTTTTTATCATTTTCTTTTCTCCAAATATATTTTTAATTTCATAATCTTTTAATATAAAACTGACGGGCATTAAACAAAACATTAATAAATACATTGTTTCCAGTAAAATGAAAGCTCTAACGTGTAAAAGCTCGTATAAAAGCTCTCTCTTTTCTCTATTTTTTCCGTAAATTAATGTCACCTATTAATCAGTGTTTGTCCGCGCTGAGGGCTGCTTGTTAATTCGTTAGCAGATGAAAAGTTAAGCTATTAAGGCAAATATTTCTTGTCGGTTTTTTAAAGAATATTGTTAGGTTGAGGTTTTAGTGAAACGCTATGTGGAGAGATTCTTTTATTTATTTTTATAATATTTTAAGCCGGCATAAGGGTGTGACTGTAACGCAACGGTTGTGGGCTCAATCCTTGCCTATCTTGCTGTGTGCGGGATACAACGTGAAGTTGATTTTATTTAATTTGATCTATACTTATTAGGAAACCATGGCACATTGTCCATGGCACTCTGCTATGGAAACTGTACCTGCGTCAATTTATAAATACGTAGATTGATTCTTAATTATAAGCAGCATGTAATTTAATTAGCAATGTGTTAAAGATGTACTCAATAAATCAATACTATGCAATGCTATAAAACAATTGAACAGCGAGGCTAAAATAACATTTCTCGTTTCTTCCGCGAGCTCTCTTAATCTTGTAACCGGAAGACAAATTGTTGGCTCTTAGGAATTAATTTGAAAGAATACGCCCTACAGTTCGTTACTCTTTTATCATAATGTGTTTTCTGAAGACATCGTGGCGCAGTAGTCGATTGTATAACTGTATGTGCGGTCGATGGATGTGAGTTCGATTTACACTTGGGGAATGGTTTTTATTTTGTCGCTCTGGTGAAAAAAGCGAGGCATTGTGAGCAGTAGCGGACAATTTTTCGAATTTAGACATAGAGAAGAGTAGAGTGATGTTTTAACAGAAAATTTTCTGTACATATTTAGAAAATATATACAGATTGGAATGTAGCGGGAAATTTTCTAACGTATGTCTCTATTTATCTGTATATAGAGACAATGATTTGTCTACAGGTGTACTTTTTTACAAGCTTTTATTTAACTGGTTTGTTAGTGTATTTTGTGAAATCTTGCAAGTACAATTTGACCCACTTACCAGTGATTGAGCCGAAATTCGGATTACGATTTCAGCTCTGATGACAATGAAATTATATATAAGCAATATTGTTGTTGACGCAAAATGGCCGTCGCAACAAAATGGCGGAAGATAAAAACATCTAGACAGACAGTTTTTAAAAAGGTGTTTTAAATAATTTTTTTGTCTCTTTTTCTAAACGAAGTTCGTAATTAGCGTTTGATGTTTAAAAGCAACTGCGTCTGTCAGTTATAAATCTTTGATTTATGATGCCCATTAGATTTTGTCAGTCTGTTTAGATAGATGTTGATTTGTTGAAATCGCTAAGTGAATATTGTATATGTACGTATGGTTATGGTTGCTTGGTTAGAACGGTGGTCGGGAGTTCAAGTTTTTACCTACAAAAAAATATTTTTGATATAAATTTGAAAAAAAAAATACTAAGTAGCTTATTACTTTTTCTTGTGTATTTTTAACGCAATTTTTAATAACATAATTGGAGCTTAAATTAATAAAATTTTGTAATTCTTCAAAGTCAATTATTTTAGAACCCGGATAATTCGGGCGGGCGCACCGCTCTACACGTAATATTCCAATTTGGGAGAAAAAGAGTGTCTTAACAGTAACTTATCCCTGCCCACCCTGAAATATGCAGGATAGATCGTGAAGCAACAAAAAAAAGTTATATAAATGTCCTACAGTATATCATTCCCTCACGTTTTATTTCCCCGCTAAGTGGGTCAATTGCTATTCTTTCCAAGCCATTACGTCTATTAATATATAAATTGTGTCCAACGATCTGTTTGTATGCCAAATAATCGTTTGGACTCGTTAAAGCTCTTAATATTATACGATTTGTTTAATATTATTCGAATTGGTAATTCGTTTTTGTTCTTAATTTTTATTTTTTTATTTATTATGTTTTATATCTTCTACATGATTTCTTTGTTTTGAGACCAGTCGTGGCGCAGCGGCACAAGGGTGTGACTGTAACGCGACGTTTGTGGGGTCGATCTCCACTCGAGGAAGTGAAATATTTATTTATTTTTATATTTCCATTTCTTCGCTCTGCTGTTGAGGCAAAGTGCCGCGTTGAGTTCTGCCACTCAACACGTAATGCCTCCAGAATTTGGCAGAAAGTGGAGAACGGAGTTTCTTAACACTAGGTTTCCTCTGCCTACCCTGCTGTGTGCGGGATACAGAGTGAAGCTGATTTATTTATTTTTTATTTTAAAGAAAAGATAATTAAAAACGCAATTAGTATTTGCTATTTAAAAATTATTATTTTTAAAACAATAGTCAAATGTCATTCAATACTTATGTATGTATATTATATACATATCAATTACTATGAGTGAATGCTTATCACTTAATTTACAACCGTATAGACACCGACACCTTGTCCTTCTATTTAATGGTTATAACGTTGTAAATTCAACTGTTATTGTTCTTGTCGTTAAAATTAACGGTTATTATACAGGAGACATGCTACCACTGATAAGTGATGATAAAAACTTGGAGCGACGCGTGGTTACGTTATTTTGATATGGATACGATTGTTTAATTGTTATTTTTGGTTCTTCTATTGGATTATGGTCAATATTATTCACGCTGTGTCACGCAAAGTATGCACAAGAAACCTGGTGTTGGAACACTGCTCCTCACGCACCGGCCAATTTTTGGAACATTATGTGGTGAGTGGCGGAACTCAACATTGCGCTTTGTTTTGTTACCAGAACGAAATGAAAATAATTTTTCCCCTGATTGGGAATCAAACCCACAATAAGACTATGCGAGAGTCATATCTAAGTGGAATTGATAAAATAATATACAAAAATAATGTGAATATATTGTAAATATTAGTATTTACCATATCCAATATTTCTACTCACAATATCATAAAGATTTATGAAATGCTTATGTAGGAAGATTTCAAAGAAAACGACTCCGATAGCGAAGAGTTATGTGACGATACGCCGATATCGTGCCCCTTTCAGCGCGAGCTCCGTAATAGTACTACGTACTGGTATGCTAGTATATTTTATATGTTACTTGTTATTATACTTAGAGATATCAATTAGCTATTAACGGGAGTTAAATATTGTGTTTTTTATTAGTTTTTTTTTAGCTAATTGATGAAATGAAAAAATATTTCTTCAAGTGGGAATGGAATCTACAACCGTCGCGTTTACAGTGAAACGCTGTGCCCTGTTAGATACAATGTGAAAAAATAAAAGGAAAAATTGAAACCATCATTTCCACTACAATAATTCTATTATTCAAGTAATTTTTCCACTGCAAATGTTTTGAGAAATTTTTCCACCACAAATGGGTGTCCAACAGAACAGCTCTAATAACAGCCGTTCAGAGAACAAATATTCTCATTAAACCACACTTTGACTGATTGTTGAACATTAAGACATAAGGTAATGTATTTTCTGTAAGCTAAGACCCTTTGTTCTTAAGTGTCAGCGATTAAGAAAATAATAATAACATTCAAACAAAATCGGCCCCTTCATTTGTGAGACAAAGAGTGATGGCCGTAGTTAGGTAAGATAGAAGTGAGGTGAGTACGTGCATTTTGTACTGTTAGCTGTCCTAATTATGGATATTTTGTAATATTTTTTTTTGTTTAACCCTGTATTAGGACTAGTTTTTGCATGTGGTTCTGCTTGTGGTCAAATAAATTAGTTATTTCTGTTTGATTTGTTTATGACATATTTTAAGATCCCGGAGTATCTCTCACCGTCGCGTCGCAGGAATAATGGCGTACATGGCATGGCATAATATTTCATTAAAACGATTAACGTCAACGGTGTTATGTTCCGTCACTCAACACCCAAAGTCACAAAAATTGGTCAGGCCTAGGAATACACAAACATATACATAAAATTATGCATTTTTTGCTTACAGATAGCAGCGTTGAGTTTCGCCAATCAACACACAATTACATGCGGGATACAGCGTGAAACTGAAAAAAAAATAAACATATTTGCACACACATGAATGTACAAATACATACATTATGCGTCAGAGTATTTACGACATGGCGGCCATTTATAAAACTCAATTACCGTCCGCGCCGTCGCGATGCTCCCTAATAATGATAATTGATGACGGAATTTGCAGCTTCGTGGAGAGATCCTTTCCGCTCATATTTCTTCTTGACTCGTTTCCGTTGTGTCGTCCGGCACGTGTTTACGGTTATTTGTTTTGTTTTTTAATATTATATATATTGTGTTGTATATTATGTGAATTGTGTTAAATTTAAACCACCGACTTCCCACTTACTGAATAGTTTAAACTTCATCAAAATCACTTAAGCAGTTTTATGGGTATCCACGCATTTCTGGAATGGACATGTATAATATAGGTACATATAAGTACTACTAGGTATTTGAAGTCGGGTAATTTTCTTAAAATAGCATTTATTATTATTTGTGGAAAGTGGGAAGCGGAGCGCCCACTAGTTAGCTAATCTAGAGAGCTATATTATGAGGGATACAGCGTGGACCTAAAAAATAATAAAAAAAAACCAATGGAAACACACCGAACACTCACATTTTCTTTATAACAGGGGCCCCTGTTTAATTTATAAATCGTTTCACAACTGATTAAAAACTCCTTTGAAAAATTAACGACAGGCGCGGACTTGAAGACGTCAGTCGCATTCGGCTTGAGTTATTTCGGCGGCAAATTAAAATATAAATTTTAAAATAGAATCGATTTGGTCTGCCTTGAGATTGATGTATTATTGGTATAAGAAGGACCTTTTTTAAACCGTCTTAATAAGAAAGAAGATTATCAGTTTGACATGTATGTTGCAATTGCATAAATAGAAATTGGTGACGTCGTGGCGCAGCGGGTTCGATCCCCACTCGAGGAAGTGAAATATTTATTTATATTTTCATTTCTTCGCTCTGGTGTTGAGGCAAAGATCATTTTTCTATTTTCATTTTCTCGTTCTGATAATAAGGCAATGTGTAGCCACTTAACACTTGATGCCTCAAAAAATGGTGGGAACGGAGTGATTTAGCACTGTGAAATTTGAAATATAGATTTTGTTTATAAGGTAGTAAAATAAATTTGATGGCTCACATATTAAGCTACCATAAAAATAATTATTATATCGTTGAAGTAATTTTTAAGTGTCCTATCAGCCAATCAACATTTATATAATATCTAAAATTATGTAAAATTTAAACTCCAACAAAAATGTTCTTTGTGAATAAATTTACATGCTGTTTAAAACCACAAATCTGTAAAAAATTATACATAAATATATGAAACTATAATTATTATACCTATATAAAAAAAAAAAAATTTACTAAAAAGAAAGTGTGACAAGACTATCTATCTCTCTCAAGCGATGTTTAAAATGAAATAAGGTGACGTGAGTATCATCAAAATCGGCCAATACGTTGGCGCTCACAATGCCACATAGACTGATAGACATAATTATCTCCTTTATGTCTCGCAGTTAGGCTCTCGTCAGCGCAGTCAGGCGCTGGGCTACAGCACAATTGATTGTAAATATTTCAAAATCTGATACCTATATATATACTTACTAAATTCACAGTACGGAAGAATCAGATAGAACCTCAATTTTCCCGACAAATTATGACAGGAGAGACGGCTGGAATCATCGTAATGACCAGTTGAAGGTGGCCCTAGGGGACTATAAATCCTTAGATAAGTGCAGCAGAGGCGTAATTCTGGTTATTAGCTCCCAAGCTCGAGGAAACCATGTTCCGTGCCTTGTTACTTTTGTTTTCAGACTGTTAAGTGTTTCGATTGCCTTTTTGGGTGCTAATATTTTGTTTCTTTTGTGTTTTAGGATAGGTAGGTTTTTCTTTGAATTTTAGGTTAAGTTTTCTGTGGATTTATAATATAGAGAAATAATTGTAGTATAAGAGATTCGTCAGCAAATTATGGATACAAATTCCGAAAAGTTGAATCATAGGATTGTTTATTTTCGATTGTTTTATTGAATACACAGAAAGTGAAGAATATACTAATATATCACTAAGTGAAATATGTCTGTAGTCACATTGTTTTAAAAGAGAATAATGATGAGGATTTTTTAAAATAAAAACATAATTCACACAATAACACATATATAAATCAATTTCCAAATAGAATGCAAAGTTCACATTAAATATTTTTTCTTGTATTATTTTCTATTTATACCGTCAATTAGACATAATTACACACCCACATATATAACTACATAAATAAGTAAACGCAATTTAAAGATCGTGTAAAAAGTCCAAGATGAATTCGAAGTCACATTAACTTAAAATAAAAACTATACCGGCGTTTACTTGATTGAGAGGGTTAAAAGTACTGTAAATTACAGGTTGTGGCCCACTGACGTGTGATTACATGTTGCTTGCCGTGCTCGACGTAACGAGCTCGGCCGTCGCGTCGGATTGACTTTAGACGCGTGGGATCAGGTTTAGAGTATGCGATACGATATCGTGTGTAATAATTAATAAATAAATTTAGAGGTTTTATTTTAAATTTGACAGTTTTAGATTCAATTCCCACTAGAGGAAATGAACCATTTTTATATCCCCGTTTTGATAAAGACAAAGCGTTGAGTTCTGCCAATCTACATAATTATATTTTTATATATAATTATATTTAAATACTTTATATATAATTTTACTTATACAATCTTGATCTTGAAGAGAACCAACCTTGAACTGGTTTTTATCTGCCCACTTACATTTATCTGCCATAATATTGAGATTAATGTTTGTGAAATGTTGATAGATAGCACCAAGCATATCAGATATTTAATAGGCCACATCATCGAGATACATTTGAAACCGCCTGATTGAAAACACTCGGTCTATTATTTTTCATTATTTTATTTGTTTTCCCGATTTAGTTAAAAAAAATCGGTATTAGGTTTTACCATTTAGTAAACGATGTATTCTATTCTAGCATGGCCTCACACAAAACCCGGTGTACAGGCCATCAGGACCAACAGAGTTTATAATTGAAAACCTCTTGCAATTCCCAAAAAAATTGTTGAGACCTTGAGAGAGAAAAAAATCTAATAGTCCTAAGACCATACGATATGATATAACGTATCGTATAAAGTCTCCCACAGAAAATTATTGAGTGGTTCAAAATGAGACGAAATTACAAATGACTATAGCATTAAAGTCGAAAACGAGTGAGTGGTGGGAATGGGCTATCATTAATAAAGTACATGACGGGCGGCTGTTGTCTGTATATCATTATGGTCGGAGTCGTAAATCTATTTATACATCGCTTGTATTAGTAATGTGTTTTGAAAAAAAATTAAATGTTGCTTTTTTGGAAAAAAAATATTTTTGAAATTTCGAAATTGCTTGTAAGGATTTTTTATTTCAAACTGAGTAAAAATGTGTATATTTTTAAAAAAACTCGTATTCCCCATCTAGTTAGATAAATGAAGATTTGTGCAGAATTAGGTTGTGTTTTCAGTTTTTTACCTTGCGAGGTAGGTAGAAGAAATCAAGTGTTAAGGCTCTTCCTTCTCGACACAACGTCAAATTATCCAAATATTTCGTATTTAGTGGCGGAACCCCGAATGGTTAAATGCCGTGCTGCTGTGTCTTCATAAACATGCAAATTGCAATATGCCAATAAAAATATTAATTCAAAGTCACTCACCGCGCATAATTAGTGTATTTTAACACCATTGTTCTTCATATTCCAAGGCTTTATAATAAACGAGCAATATAGGAATAAAATTCAGTCTTATCGCTTAACAATAAACGTGAGATTCGCTGAAACTTCAAGTAGCATTATATGAAAGTGTGATACGAGTTTCCTTAACTGAATACAACGATACAGTCGTATTTAGTTGTAAGCGTTCACAAATGACGCATCACACGAATAAATTTTATAAAAATTAAAATAAATTATAATTTCTAACAAAAATGAAGTTAAAATTGAAACAATTAAATATTATATCCACAGATCGGACAAATGATGAGGAGAATGATAATTGTGAAAGTGACTATATAGAAGAGACGATAGGTGCAGTCGGTTTGTGGCAAGTGATCGTGTGCTCCGCAGCATGCCTGACAAGGTTCCTGGCGATGGGCAACATGACATCAGTTGTCTTTCTAACGCCCATCACAAAATTTTCGTGTTCAGAATTTCAAGGAAATACAAGTATTGTAGCGGAAAATATGACTTGTTATAAAAATTGTTCCAAATATGTGTTTCATTCGGATGTTATGGAGACGACGCTTATATCGGATTTTGGATTGATTTGCGAGAGATCGTGGCTCGCGAGTATGACGCAAACTATTTTGATGCTCGGTTTAGTGATTGGTGTCTCCATATTTGGTTGGATGTCGGACAGGTATTCTATTATTGTTGTAATAAGTACGCCATCATCATCATCAAAGCTGCCATCTGCTTGCATCCAATCCTATTAAGCAATATAAATTATGTATCTCTGTCATATGTTACTGATTAGGTTTAGTTACAAAATATTCCATGGTCTAACTTAATTTAATTCACTTCAAAGTACATTCGGCTAGGTTTAGCCTAATAAGATCTGATTAAAGGAAATTTTCTCGGAATATTCCACATAGCGGTGTAGGCAGAGGGGACCAAGTGTTAAGACACTATATTTCTCACTTTTCGCCGTATTTTTGAAACATTAAGTTGAGTAGCGGACTCAACGACGTGTTATGTATTATTACGAGAGCGTGGAAATGAAAATGTTAAATAATTCATTCCCCTAAATGAGAATCCAACCTACTACCGTCGAATGTGTTGGTTGAGCAATAATGACTTCATCAGTGTCAGTGTCAAGTTGTAATAAAATATCTAAAACAAATCATTAAATGACGTATATATGTCAACTTTAGTCTTATCTTTTCTTTCTTACAGTATCATTTTTGAAGATAATATTTTTATTTCTAAGTCATATCAAATAGAAGATTTTATAGTTCTCATTTTAAATTTTGATTTTAAATAAAATTAAAAATAAATAAAATTTCTTCATAAAGAACTAAAAATTTATAAACGCGATTGTATGTGGGTTTTTTTGTACATTTGTACTTTGATTATCCAGCCAAATGTGAATGGATTTTGGTGGTTATTTAGTATGATAGCACATATTTTAGAGATGATTTTCTGTAATTTTATGGCAAATGGTTCAGCACTTTATATTAATCGAATTTTAATAGGTATACCTACAAGTATAAAAATCATTTCGTAATAATTACACTATACTTATCTCCATTATGAAATAATTAAAGTATAATTTTCTACTTTCTAGTTTTTGTGCATATTAATAGTTACGAAGTCGATGATTGATTTTTTAAAATATTTTTTGATGGTCCGTGATGTTTGTTAAAAAATAACAAATTGTAAAAAGTTGTCCGTAATAGGTACCATTGTGAAGTATGAACATGTGTTTTTCCTTATTGACGTTATGACCTAACTATTAAGATAAAATGATCTTTGATTTCTGCAATTATTACACATTTTAATAAAAATATGTAACTCGATTAACTGTGGTAATTTAGTACGTGTGACTACTGTAAAGTATTACATTGTTATTAGTAGATTGAGGTGACATCCATCAGTCAGTTAACATAATCATTATATGTGTAACTACCTCCAATTAAAATATCGCAATTGTCATACTGTTATCGCATACTGTCCTGAATTCTTGCAGAATAAACTGACTGTATCTTGCCCTCTGCTATGGTGGGTGTTGAAGTCTGAGTTTCAAATTTTTAAGAGTGGGTCCTAGATGGTAGAAAGTTTCCAACCGACCTTTTCTATTCAAATGTGTTTGTATTTCAATAGCCTCACGGATCATTCTAGGAATATGTTGGCTTCTTATCGAGGACATATGACTTCTATACACATCCATCCTTGACATCGAAGATGTGTTCCTTCACTCTAACACCGATGCTTCTCTTTGTTTGACCTCTGTATGATAAGTCACAGTCACAATCTACATAGCTTGTATACACCTGCACACTGTAAAAGAAATATTACTTTTCACTGGTCTCATGAATTGGCCCACTTTCTTTTAGGCTTAAACATGTTTTTATGGAATCTATTCTTAAGATGTTGCCGATCCTTTCTATAATGTAATAGTCTCTTCATAGACATCACACTTTTGTAGATACTAGTTACTACTTTGACTTTACTAGCATATATATGTATAACTAAGTTTCCTCTGCCTACCCAGCTGTGTGCGGGATACAGCGGGAAGTTCATTTAATTGGTAGGTATAATGTACATAGGTTCGCACTGTATTTCTTACATAGTATGGTAGGCAGACGGAACATGGGAACAGAAACAGGTTAAGGTACTCTATTTGCCATTAAGAAATTCGTTCCCCAAAATATCGTTCCCCACTCTCCACCAAATTCTCGTTATTTGTCAGAGACTCGTGGCGCTGAGTTCCATCCGAACAAACTATGTCTCGAAAATTTTAAAGGAAATTTACTATTAAGAATATTCATACTAGCACATTTACTTACTGATTGCTAAACGTAATGATTGTTCAGTTTCAATCCACAATTGTGCATTTCTGATAAAGTTATATGCGATTCAAATGATAAGACTAATTAAAATTTCTCACAATTTGGTACTGGGCTTATTTTTATAAACATTGTAATTTTTTTCATTGTATTTTCCTTTAGTCTGTAACAGTTGTGGCGGAAATGTCTTAATGAGAATGGAATGTCTAAACTGGTTTCCTCTGTCTACCCTGCGGGATGATGTACAGGTGACACTAAAAAAATTAACAGATATTATTATTATCTAATACTGATACTATAGAACTTAAGAATTTGAATGTGGCACATTCTTAGAAACTACTGGTATGAATGAAGAAATTATTTCTGCGTTGGAAAATCCATATATTGCGAAAGACTACGGAAACGACTTTGTTTTATACCTTCTGTGTAAAGAAAGATTATACTATACCGATAGCATTTAACATTGAATTTACGCACAGAAATCTAGGCATTTAATCAACTAGTCTGTTTGTTCATATACATACATAATTATTATGTACTAGTTTTACCTGCGGCTTCGATCGCTTGGTTTTTTAGCTTTACGCTTTATTCCTTATATTTAATAATATGTACTTTTGTAGTTAGAGGTCGTTATTGTGCAGGGGTATAAGCGTGCGACTGTACCGACGGTTGTGATTTCGATTTCTACTCGGAGAAATGAAATATTTTATATTTTCACGCCTTACGCGGGTAACAAGGCAAATCTCTCAAGGCTCGGATGGTTTATTAGTACATCCTGAAGAGTTTCACTATTCTAAATGACGTATAGCAAATACAGAAAATTTAAAAAATAGAAACTTTTGAGACCGAAAAACAAATAAGTGTACTATGTATTATCAAAACGTAATCTAGTCGAAGATAACTTCAGTTAGATAAACAAGCAAACAGTCTATACATATATAACTCTAAGTTTATAATGAAAATTAAACAACCTGCTATAAATCTTTTTATTTACTTGATGGTTTAAAAAATATTTAAATATATTTTTAGGCCTATGAACTTGTATAATAAAGTAGAAAAATAATATTTATTTTAGGCCGTGGAGCCGCGCAGCGGCGCAGCGGTGATGGGTTCGATACGTATTCGAGGGAATGAATTATTTTCATTTTCTCGTTTTTCTGAAAGAAAGAAGAAAATGAAATAAAAATAGTCCATGCTGTAGTACTTTGCTACCACTTACACATAAGTAGCCATTACCTTATCATATAAAAATACTCGACTTTCATGCGATTTTTATAGCATTCGTGTAGCTACAAAATGGTTTCATAAATGACTTGTTGCTTCCTGCGGCTTCGTCTCCTTGGCCAAATAGTAACTTAGAATTGCCATTACAACGGAAAGTGAATTAAAATACATGAGATGGTTGTGCGTTGTCGTTCTAGCTCAGGGAAATGTCTATTAATACTTTAATAACTTAATAAAGAAATATTAATATGTCTTTTCATTGGTCCGTTTGTAATTTCCACAATAACTAATAGTATTTAGACAAAGATAGTTTTTACACAGCACTCAATCTTTGAAATATTTTAAATACTAGTTGCTACCGAGTTCTTAGTTGCGTGGACTTCAAGAGTTGTGCGTCTACATGTGGATGAACAGACAAACAAACATGCAGATTTTTTGCCTGCTATAGTCAGAGGGAACCTAGAGTTAAGACCCTTCGTTCGCCACTTTCTGCCCAGTTCTCCATACATTGTACCTATATATTGATGGAACGCCACGCTTTATCTTTTAGTTTGAGCAAATAAACTAAAATAATTCATACTGCCTGAGTGGAAATCGAACTGACAACCGTCGTTTTACATTCACACGTTTGATTTGAGTTGTATTCAACATTAACATAATATAACATGCGCTCCTTATATTTAAAAACGTGAGGACGTGATCGTTAGAAAGTGGTATAATAAACGAGTAATTGTATTGTTTGTTTTGTAACCTTGTTGGAACAAGCAATAGTAACTAATCTACAAGCTTTACTTTTAAAGATAGCGTTATAATAGGTAAGTGTCTAATAAGAATATAGACAACACTTATGTGAAAATTATCTATTATAAATCAAAAAAAAAACTAAATCAGNATAACTTCAGTTAGATAAACAAGCAAACAGTCTATACATATATAACTCTAAGTTTATAATGAAAATTAAACAACCTGCTATAAATCTTTTTATTTACTTGATGATTTAAAATATATTTAAATATCTTTTTAGGCCTACGAACTTGTATAATAAAGAAGAAAAATAATATTTATTTGAGGCCGTGGAGCCGCGCAGCGGCACGTCGGTGGGTTCGATACGTATTCGTGGGAATGAATTATTTTCATTTTCTCAGTTTTTCTGAAACCAAGAAAATGAAATAAAATAGTCCATATTGTAGTACTTTGCTACCACTTACACATAAGTAGCCATTACCTTATCATATAAAAATACTCGACTTTGATGCCATTTTTCTAGCATTCGTGTAGCTACAAAATGGTTGTTTAGTTGCATGGGCTTTAAGAGTTGTGCGTTTACATATGGATGAACAGACAAACAAACAGGCAGATTTTTTGCCTGCTTCATGCTGTATCCCGTATATAGCAGGATAGTCAGAGGGAACCTAGTGTGAAGACCCTTCGTTCGCCACTTTCTGCCCAGTTCTCCATACATTGTACCTATATATTGATGGAACGCCACGCTTTATCTTTTAGTTTGAGCAAATAAACTAAAATAATTCATACTGCCTCAGTGGAAATCGAACTGACAACCGTCGTTTTACATTCACACGTTTGATTTAAGTTGTATTCAACATTAACATAATATAACATGCGCTCCTTATATTTAAAAACGTGAGGACGTGATCGTTAGAAAGTGGTATAATAAACCAGTAATTGTATTGTTTGTTTTGTAACCTTGTTGGAACAAGCAATAGTAACTAATCTACAGGCTTTACTTTTAAAGATAGCGTTATAATAGATAAGTACCTAATAAGAATATAGAACAACACTTATGTGAAAATTATCTATTATAAATCAAAAAAACTAAATCAGCTTCACGCTGTACCCCGCACACAGCAGGGTAGTCAGAGGGACCCTATTGTTAAACCGAAAATATTCAGTCACATGCGTGTGTCCCTGCGCCACGACTGGCCTAATAAAAGGAGGAAGGTCAAATATAATAATAATGCTATTCAATTTCAGATATGGCCGTCGCATCGCTCTCTTAGTATCCACCATCCTGAACATAATATCTATGATACCCACTTCCTTCGTAACCGAATTTTGGATGTTCAACACATTAAGGTTCATAAGTGGTGTGGCCTCTGGAGGTTCCCTGATAATATGCATACCAGTGGTCATGGAGATTATAGGCAAGAGGTATAGAGAAGTGGCCGGAGCCCTGTGTATTCTACCTGATGGTATAGCAGAGGCATCGTTAGCCCTCTTTGCTTATTTTCTACCCACATGGAACAATTATTTACTTGGATTTAGCTTATCCTGTGTCTTCATTTTGGTTTTGATCTGCTTTGTACCAGAATCGCCAAGGTGGTTGATATCTGTCGGTAGAATTGATGATGCTGTTCGGATTTTGGAGAGGGCCGCGAAAACGTAAGTTTTCTTATTATTAACTTCATGCTATATGCATCACACTGCATGGTAGGCAGAGAAAGGCTAGTGCTAAGACCCTCCATTCCTCATTTTCTGTTGAATTCTTGAGTGGTAACAAGGCAAGGCGCGGCGTTGAATTTCGCTACTCAGTAAGCTTTGCCTCGAAAACGGGGTTGAACGGAGAGTCCGAACACTTGGTTCCCTCTGTCTACCTTGGTATAAGCTAGATACAGCGTGAAGCTGAAGAAGAAATTTGTTTCACCTATTTTATTTCTTGTATTTTGTTTTTATATCAAAAAGTTTGTTCCAGAAATAACTTAAACACAACAAATATTAAAGAAATAATCACGAAGAAAGTTGAGGCAATGAATATAAAGGAAAACGACAAAATATGTCCTAGCTACTTCGACTTCTTCAGAACAAAAGAGCTAAGATACATCACCATGTCGACACTCTGTGTCTGGACGGTTGTAGGCACCACCTACTACGGGATATACCAGTATGTGACCTTGCTAAGCGACAATATATTTATAACTGTTGCTATTTTGGGATTGA
>JAKRZM010001257.1:360763-377550 GCA_036379175.1 Heliconius cydno galanthus
AAAAAAATGTAAAATTTGAATGTTCAACAAACACTTTATAATAAAACACAATTTCCACACTTAAAGTGTAATTGATTGCTTCAAGATACGATAGGGGGAAAAAATATAAGCTAACTAATGGGGGTTATGACACTTCTCTTATCACTCCCCCTCTTATCAGCCACGTCGGTTATTAATAAAGAATTATTGGCCACGATAAGGGTTGGAGAGTGTTCTTTTGACAAATTTACGAGGGAATTAATAATAATGACTTATTTTCGTGTTTTGTAGATAATACGAAAATTTGAATGTTTTAATTTGATGAATATTTTTCTGGATATAGCAGGATAGATAAAGAATTTAGTGTTAAGACACATCGTTCGTCTTTTTTGTACTGCTTAGTGACATTATATGTTTTACCGTAACTTAACGCCGCAGTGTGTCTGGTCAGAGCAGGGATATACATAGTTTAAATGTCAATCTATTGTATTATATTATAACATAGTACTATATAGAGGCCATTGGTTGCGCAGGGGCACAAATGGGCTACTAACATATTACATGTAGTGTGTTCAATTCCCACTCGAAGTTAAATAATGTTTTTTTTTTATATTTTCGTTTCCCCGCCCTGGTAAAGAGGTTCCATCTGTCTACCATACTATGTGTAGGGTGCAGCATAGCACCAGCAGCAAGCTAAATAAATAAAATAAAAAACATATAAGCATATATTATATAATGGGACGATCCCCAGTCGATAGAATAGAACCCCTATCCTATTGCCACATACTGTTCCACTGAACCACGTTTGTATAAAAGATAAATATATTGTTATATTGTAGATAAATTGACATAATACCCATGTTAATTTGTATAATAATATTCTTGGCATTAAATTATTGATACTATTTATACTTTATATGAGTAAACAAATAAATTATGGAAGATAAGTGTTTGCGTTGCGAAAGTGAAGTGTTGTAAAGTAAGTACGGGTTTGGTTTATAGCCTTGAGAATATATTTAGTTAGCTATTTAAAAACCTGGGTTCGATTCCCATTCGAAGAAATGAATTATTTCTATTTCTTCGCCCCGGTAACAAGTCAAAGGGCGGCGTTGAATACCGGCGCCATTTAATATGCAGTGTTCCCTTAATTGGGCGGTGCATGGAGAACCTTCTGTGCTAACCCTCTGTAACATGCGGGATACAGCGTGAAAGTAAATAATTATAAAATATGTAAGTATATAGAAAATATTTCATGTGTCTGTATAAAATAAACATGTAGTAAATGAGCATCGTTAAATAATTTAATTACCTTCATAAAAATATTGAAAATAATCGGACATGTATGGCAGTTGGCTATGAAGCGATAAGTTGAAATACACTAAAAGGTCATAAGTTCAAAACCTTTATGTACAAAATGTATATTTATTTTAATTTTGATTCTTTTCTTTTCAAAAAGACTTACAGCATTTTAGTTCTTTACAAAAATATTTTTTTATCTCGCCAGTCATGTCGCAGGGGCACAAGGTGCGACTGGAAAATCGAAGAGCGGGATATCTTAACTCTAGGTACCCAGGTTCCCTCAGCGAACCCTACTTTGTGCGGGATCGAGCGTGAAGCTAAAAAAAGGAAAACCTAAATCAATAAACAGTGTAAATAACATCGATTATCTTATTCAGCGCACTTTAGCTATCTACAACGGATTTATCTCGTTGAGACGCGATTTGTGCGTCAAATAAACTGAGAGGGGGCGGCGTGTTTGATGTTGTGATACGAGTACCTGCAAGCAAGTGGTCATTTGGAATTGATTATATTATACTATACAATATATACTTTTATTATAAAAAAGGATTGCCTTTACGATTGTCGTTATGTGGGATAGCAATATCAACAATTATTCAGCTATTTTCAAGACCTGGGATTTCAGTGTATATACACTAATATATATATTTATTGAGGAACGCCATAGGCTGTATTAAATAACGTTAACATAGGTTACATTAAAAAATAAATTAAAAAATAGCTGTACTTAACTGCGATCAGTGCACTTAGAATGTGTCATGTGTCATATACAATCATATCATAGCATATGATGACACACACTGTCATAACATGGCAGAGACGAAGCCGCGGGTAAAATCTTGTATATTATAATAGCCGAACCTAAATCAGTTCTATTCCAGTAATTTGTATCCCATAAAATTATTACTGGCTTTCAATGGACTTCCACCATAATTTAAGAGGGTATCATTAAAAATCATAAAGTCTTGCTCGTGATCGTCGACGGTCCGGAGCGGCAATCTACTGCAACCTGTTATTTGGCAAAACGATCTGGTAATCTGATGGAGAAGGAACCTTCGGTCTTCGCTTATGTAAATATGTCTTTATTTTACTTTGGTATTTTTGTATTGTTACTTGAAACGGAAGAGAATGTATGAGTAGATTTTTGTTAATGTATAAGTTTTGTTGTCGTTATTTTATTTTTGTAATGTAATTAATGGTTGTGGGTTCGATTTCTACTCTGGGAATTAAATATTTTTCGTTTCGTGGATACGGAGGACAAGGCCCCCTCCCTTCCCTACCGAAAGTTATAAAGAATATTATATGTATTTATATATTGTCTGTATTTATTAATTATTTTTATTTAATAAATTAAAATTCTTATAATTCTTAATAAAATGGGAAGACGGGGAACGGAATGTGTTAACACTATGTTCCCTCTGCCTACCCTGCTGTGTGCGGGATACAGCGTGATTTACGTAGATTTTAATTTATGAAGACCTAAATACCGTTTGAGGCCGTCCTGGAACAGGGACACAAGTTGTGGGTTAGATTCCCACTCGGCCGAATGAAATGTT
This sequence comes from Heliconius cydno galanthus, assembly GCA_036379175.1. Taxonomy (NCBI): domain Eukaryota; kingdom Metazoa; phylum Arthropoda; class Insecta; order Lepidoptera; family Nymphalidae; genus Heliconius; species Heliconius cydno. The sequence continues at coordinate 363,598 of JAKRZM010001257.1, forward strand.
TAATATTTTCATTTCGTCTCTTTGGTAACGTTAATAAGTTCTGGAACTCCGGAACTGGGGAATGGAAGTTTTTAAATAGGAATGGTCTTAATACTAGGTTTCCAGGTTTCCCTCTACCTCATGCTATATGTGTGTGAAGGAAATAAAAAAAGAAGTGACAGGTATAAAATTCAATACTTATAAATGTTTATTATAAGTCGGCATATCTAAGTACGAGTAAGTGCAAGTACCATTTCACAATACATTAAACGGTCACGTCCATACATATTATCCATTAGCAGCACGTCACAACAATGTCCTCCCTGGGGGGCGACGGCGCTACCCCGGTATATAGCAGTTCCGGCGACACGTGTGGTCCGTCCGTGTGCTAGGTGATGAATGAAGTGTGACTTTGCTATTTGAAAATCGAAGGATAAAAAGTTATTTTTTGTAGAGTAAGAAAAAAATAGCAGAAAAAGATAAAAAAGGTAATCGAAAATAATCACTATAATCATTGTCCTGCTGAAAAAAAATTGTCCTTGTAAGTTAGAATAAGAATTTTCCGAATTGAACCAAAAGTTTCCGAGATCAGTATTTTTAACCAAACAAACTCTTTAACTTTATGATATTAGTATCTGCAAAGGAATACTTAATAGTTCTTTAAAGTATTCTAAGCTGGCGAGGTTTTGCGAGGTTAGGTAGTATTTTGTTTCTGGTGATTTGATAGATGGCGCCACATTGGTAAAGGAAGGAAAAAGCGTGTGCTTGGGCATGGCGTCGGAGCGTAAAAAGGTTTTAAACTGAATTTAATAAAGTTAGTGTTTATAGAAATAGAAACGGAAAATAGATTTATATCTGAACAGATTTGGATTGAATTTGGCATATACATAACTACAGAGAGATCTAGATCACATTTACTTAGAATGGGGATGTCGTGATGCAGCGACACAGTGTCTGATTGTAAAGAAAACGCTGGTCTGGGAAATTTTGGGTTCGTTATTTCAATCACAAAACGAAAATTTGGTGAAGCTTAGGAAATGAAGTATCTTAACACTACGTTCCCAGTGTAGGTTTTGGGTACCTGCTATATAAAAATAATTTGATTTGAGTGGCAGACCTCATATGTCATCAGACAAGTGGATGACCATCAATATGAGAAATAAAAAAGGAAAATTAAAATATGAAATATTTTAAAATATGAAATAAATTAAAATATGAAATATTTTAATGTTCTCGAGTGGGAATCGAACCTACTCGCTTCCAGTCGCCTACCAGAGCCGTAAGTAAACCTACGTATATGCATTATAGTCCACTTTATATGGCGCGTCTGCATGTCACGCAAAAAATAATTATAGTTAAAATTCAGTATGGCGCGCACTGTCGGTGGTCTACCCATTGGTATTCTGTGCGGGGCGAGGCTGTTGCGAGACGATTTATAAGGACGTGGCTGATTAAACAAATACAGGTTGTTAATGATTTACTAGTGTTGTGAGAGATGCATTTGATTGTGTGAAGGTGGGTGTGGATTCTAAACTGGAAAATGTAAATATGGTTTAGTTTCTATAAATATTTTCAGTTACTTTATATTAAGTTCGTTATATGTAACAGATTATATAAATTTAGATAGACTTTGTTTTTAACTTTCTGTCCATATTGGAGGAGAAACAAACATTGGACTAGAGGTGAAATTTAATATGCTAAATTCACGTAATACTAAGAGAGGATTTCAGGAAATGGGAAAGCAACGAGATTTTTAATTTGCAAACAGAATGCCGGTCGACGAGTAGTTGAAAAATAAATAAATAAATAAAATGTTACAGATATCCGTTATATAAGTTTGTACATACAAAATTACTTTTATTTTAGTTTCAAATGTTTTATTCGTCCCGCCATTTATATACAATAGTATCAATGAATTTTACTTTTCTCATAACCCTCCAAAGTAAGTTCAAACAACCTAATCAGCATATAACTTACATTTCGATGTAATTAAACACTTTTTATTCTTTCCTGTCGACGTCGAAACCCAAAATCGTGAGTGAAGTTTATGTCTTTTGAATTTATACGACTTATTGCTGAAATAAAGCATGTTTCGTATATTTATAGTTGTATTACGAGGTCTGGTATATAGGAATAGTGGTGGTGGGTTTTGATTCGTTAAACGAATGCTTAATTCTTTTTCTTATATGTTTGTTTGTTTAGGTTTGTCTTTTATCATTGCAATTGAAACATTCCAATTTCTTAGACATATGATTAATGAATAAAAACGGCATCTCAAGATCGATGTTAGACTTAAGAGCGGCTTAAAAATACGAGAACTAAAGCTCATATTTTTACGCTGCTCTCCAATACACTGCTTAAAATAATATACTAAATTAGAACTTATCAAATCTAACATGTCTGTTTGTTGTATTTAAGCCACTCATGAAAGACTTTCATGTATATTAAATTTCTCACTGAACCATGTAATAATCAGATTCCAGTTAAAAACAATAAAATTTTAATAACCATATTTTGTTCTAATCAGTCATAAAGAATCAAAAACTATAGAAATACTTACTGTGTTAGTGACAGTTTGTATTCATAGAGGCGGCAGTGAAAGCCATTATTTGAATTTAATCACGAACACCGCATCGCTGTGTTGTAAAACTTTAATAAACACTTGTGGTTCGTTCTGTTGACATCCGGTTAAATATGTTTTTTTAGTATCTTCATAATTTTTCCTTCATAACAGGATGGTAAGAGAGGGAGGGAGTGTTAAGGCACTTTATTTCCCACTTTCTGCCTAACTTTCGTGACATTGTGTGTTGAGTGGTGAAACTCAACGCTTTGTCTTTTGAGTGTTACCAGAGCGAATAAGTAAAAACAATTATTTTCCCTGAAAGGAGATTGAACCCAATACGATAAACTTAAGCATCATATTATACACATAAGATACCTAACTAATTTTACCTTAACGATATTAATAAACACTTAAATATACTGTTTAATTTCCACAAATTTGGGAGTAACGAGATTTCAAGTAGGCACTTACATACCTACATACATATGCTTGAGTCGTTCGTATGGAATATTAAGGAATACAGTCGTTTTACTACCGTTTTATGAACACTCGTTCCATATATTTAAGACGTTTGGTGTATATAATTTCGATTATATACTAAACTAGCTTGCAGCCAATATTTAGTAGATTTTTTGTTGAACCAAATACTTTATGTTAATGTCCCTATTTTATAGAACATCTACTCACACAAAATAGTAACCTACCTATAAAAGAAAAACAAATTTAGAGGCATTTAATAACGTAATACAATAGAAAGCAATGATATTTAAAAAAAAAAAAACATGTTTCTATGTGCTTTGTTTAAACTAATCTGAATCTAGTCTTGTTATGATAGTGAATGAGTAACTAAAAATAATTGTATCGTCTGAGTCGAACCCAAAACTGTTACAGTTACAATCAGATTATCGACCGCGGAGCCACGAAGGCCTCATAAATAATAATAATTTGGCACGCGTCATTTATATCTTTTACCCTCGATTCCGTTTGATTTTCATAGTTATTGCGCCAGACGTACTATAGCGAAACGACTGTCGATGAAAGTAACAGACTTCAGTTCCACAAATTCGATTTTTTACGAGATAATTATTACCGACATCTCACAGTAACGTAGCTTATTTATTTCATCACTATATAAAATAAAATTTATGAGAAGAATGTCTATTTATTTCTTGGCGTTGCTCGTGTTTGAATGAATGTGAAATTTGTCCATCGTAAAATGAGATTAGCGTTTAATGTGTCTGTATTCATTTTAGTTTAGATATTTTTTTAGGTTTTTATGTATTTTGAGAGGCAGAGAGTACTCTCACACTGAAGAAATGAAAATATTAAATATTTCATTTCTTCGAGTGGGAATCGAGCTCACAACCTGTCACGTTTATAGTTATAGGACTGGCCTCCATATAAACAACTTCCCCCTTAAAAACATATACCTCTAATGGACATTTACTAAAAAACTATCAATCAACTAAAAAAAAACAGCCATCATGTCTTTCGAAATCATCAACGACATCGCTATTCATGTAAAATAGAAGTAATGATACATTTCGTGTCACGATATCGCCTCCGAAGGCGGTGCAGCGTAATCGTGGTTCTGCATAATTCTCCCATTCAATCAAACGTGGAGCCTTCTGTTGCGATGTGAATGTACCTACTGGGTGGGTTTTTGTAGGCCTTGTTACGTGGATGAACTATTTTAGTATATTGCGTTTTGGTTATATATTGTGTTATTTGATTGTTCTGGGTTCGATTCTCGCAAGTACAGTTTGTTTGTTTCGTACCAAGGGCTGCCCTACTCAAAAATTATATACACTTTCATGTTTAAAAGAAAACATCTCAATTTCATAGTTGGTGTTAATTCCAGTTGATATGCAATCCACACAAAACCAGTACATATCACTAGGCTTTTTACATCTTCATGCTGTATTGTACGCCGCACGCAGCAGGGTAACCAGGGAGAATCTGGGAATCCAGTGTTAAAATACTCCGTTCCCATTAAAAATAGTTCCATTGTCCGCTTTCCGCCGAATTTTGGAGGCATTGCGGGTTGTGTAACGGAACAAAGCGCCGCGCTTTGCCTCGCTACCACAGCAATGAAACCCAAATATTCGAGTGGGAACCGAACCCTTAACCTGTCACGGCTATAGTCGCTCCCTTGTGCCACGATTGACCTCAAAAAACTAAAATTAACACTAAACCAAACATATATATTCAATATATTGCACAAGATCGATGAAATAAATCTATTTAGAAGGATATACTATAAACACTTCCATAAGTAGGGTATTAAGTTGCGCGTACGCACATCGGTAAGAACATTTATTTGTTATTTATTCGCGGCCAATAAGACCAACATTCAAATAGTTCATTAGGCAAAGCGTAGACATATCGAGCCCTTTATATGCGGACTACGTTTGTGTACTTTATTTAACTGCTTCTTGTTGAAATAGCTGTGGACATACGGCTGTCCAAAATTTTGCATGGTACTATTTTTTTTTCTTAATCTTTTGATTTTTGTTGTAGCTTCACGCCTTATCGGGATGGCCAGAACATCTTTCTCCTCGTCCACTGTCTTCAACCTCTTCATATAACCTCCTTTCCTAGTCATGTCATCATGCTTCGTATGTGGTCTGATTTCTTTTTGGTTGTAGCCTCACTCTATGTTCTGTATATAGCAAGATAAGCAGAGGGAACTGAGAACCTAATGCTAAGGCACTGTCTATTAAGACACTTTCGTTCTCCACTTTTCTTTTCGTACAGTTCTGCTGAAAATTCTTTATTCTAAATATCGATGATTTTTTTCTTGACACAAAAAATCTCATGAAATACTTCCCACCAGAGCAGTGTGTCCAACATGTCAGCGCACAAATCATTGCGTGACGTGGTTATATACGAACATCTCGCATTGGGAACGGAAAGTATTATAGCGAGTACCTACGTCTTACAGCGTACCTACCTGTACCTACCTGTACCTACCTGTGTTACAATGTTGAATCGTAATTAGGGATTTATCGATCAAATACGTATTCGAGGATGTCATGTGTTATATCAGTGCAATAATCATAAATTATAAATGGTTATGGGTTCAAATCCAAGTGGGTAATATGTTGCTGTTGTTTGGAATGCATATAAGTATATTTAAGTGGGTAAGTATCTAAGCTCAGTATTTATAAATCGCTCGCCATTTTGAGATCGATCTTGAGTTGTCGTTTATAAAAACGGCATCTTATGATCGATCTAGCTGAGAGCGGAATATAAATACGGGTCTTAGATAGTGTAATAAGTAATTAAGTTAGATAGAATATAAATCAATGAATATTGGCATGGAAATAGCTTAAAATTTAAAGCAACTTATAGGTTTCTTATAAGCATGCATGGTATGCATGCTATTAAGTATGCAGTTTTCAAAGGAAAAATATAAAATGAAATTAAAATTAAAGATATCAATTAATTCTTTAGAGGCCAGTTGTGGCGCAGGGCACAAGCGTATGACTGTAAACGTGACAGGCTGTGGGTTCGATACCCACTTGAGAAAATGTCATATTTAATATTTTCATTAACTCGCTCTGGTAAGGAGGCAAAGCATGGCATTGAATTCCGTCACGCACTGCCTCCAGAAGTCAGTGGAAAGTGGGGTACGGAAGTTTCTTAATGCAAAAGGGGGTGTCTTAACACTAGGTTCCCAGGTTCCTTCTGCCTATCCTATAAAAAAAAACAAATCTATTGATAATCTATACACATAGAGCCTTGTAAATGTACCTTACAGGCTACCTACATACATAACACAAGCCGAGATCGATCTCTAATTGAGATAAGTAAACTATTAAGTGATTGCAATGCGAAGCGAGCCGTGTAACGACGACGTGCTTCAGTTATTCCCTTGCGTTTATTTTGTAATAATTTAAAGTGTTCGTTCACTTTGGAGAAAAAAATACAGATCAAGTGATTTTTTAAATCTTGTAAAGTTATTATTATATTTATTTTCATTTCTCAGCTCTGGCATAAAACACACAAATGTAGAGCTCCACTTCTCAATACGATTTGAATCCAGAATTCGGCGGAAAATGAGGAATCGAATTATCTTAATGGGAGCGGAGTGTTTTATCACTAGGTTCACAGGTTCCCTCTGAGTGCTTTATTATATGCGGGATACAGCGTGAAGCTATATCACAAATATTTAAAAAAAAAATACAGTCGAATTGATAACCTCCTGTACACCCTCCCACCTCTTGTGTCTCATTTCATTGGTCTGGTAAACTTAAACTGCTATATATGCATGTAAATCAAAATATTATTATTTGTATATGTGCTGTTTGCGGCTATACCGCTTTATATATTTAAGTCGGCCGACTTATTATGATTATTTTTATATAAAAATATTATGTTTACGAGTAATTAATTAAATATGTATATTAATATAGCCATTAGGTGTTTTCTAATAAATATATTTGCATATTATCGTCCGACCGTCGATGTATATTCCCACTAAAGGTGGGAATATATAAATAAATGTATAATGTATTTATATGCCGAATTAATTCTGTAAATTAAACAGTAATAAATTCTGTAAAGCAAACAATAGTTGTAAAACAAGTGGAAAATGGAAGTCCTTTTTCTGTAAAATTTTCTTCATCTACCCCAAAAGGAAGATGTATTCCCAAAGTATCAATAAGTCAATAAAAGTTTTGTAACTACAATAATAAATATTGGCAAAAACACTGCTGAAACAATAAATATCACGCAATCTGTGCCTCGCTCGTCACTAGCCGACTAGTGATGGGGCGATCGCGTTAAAAATAATCTCGATAAATCGAGTCAGAGATCAAAGCGTGAACAAATCGGGCGGGCGCGGTTGTGATGTACGAAGTTTGTGCCACAGATATGGCAAAATATGTTTTATTCTGTTATTTTTCTTTCATATACTACTTAAATTTAAGAATTTCTAAAGTCACTGCTTTATTCATGTTACATTAAAAATTTCTGTAACCCTATATGCTCATCACGGGAAAGCATTTGTTTTTCCCACATTTCTATTAAACCGAAAGGGGCAACAGTTTCAAAGAAATGGAATAAATATTCATAAAATAAACGTCATCTGATAGTAATTTAGCGTTTTATAATTAAAATATATTATGTTACTCACAACGAACATATGTAGAAAACCATAAAAATTAATGGTACGCTTGTGAAATTAGTTAAAAATTATGTCTCCATTCGAGTAAGTTCGGATACGCATACTAAAATAAACATAATTTGAATAATTAAACAGAATGAATGCCCCTCTAAAGGTGTTCCATAAATAATTAAATAATCATAACGTGTAATAAATAAGAATTAATCTTCGCATAAACTATACTGACTTCCGGTTGTAATTTGAAATTTAACTAATTAATACATTAAGATAAACATATAATATTAATGTTGATTCTATTTTAATTAATTGTTTTTGTTTATGTTTTATCTCCACGGATCTGTTTCATCACGAATTAAAAAAATATCTTGTGATAAATCGCTCCTTTTTCTGTTTGTGAACTAGTTTTTGCCTACGGCTTCGCTCGTGTGGTGTTAAAAGTTGTTTGAAATTTGAATTGTCACGTCGTATCCATCGTACGATGGATTGCATCAAAACCTGCGTTGTCAGGGGGCATAAAAATATAAATAAGCAGTAGTTTTTATTATTTATCCATATATTTGAGTTGTTAATAAAGTTTCCAATAGTAATAGATAGTATTTTTTTACGGAAACGCGTTAAATTACACTTAAAATTAAATAAAATTAAAAATATCTGGTTTACCCCATAAATCAGTTACCCCATAAGTCTTCAGAGCGGTTAAATATTAAGTAGACTAACATACTACACTTACATTATACATTTACACTATTCTTCTGAAATTATAATTAAAAAGTGACATTTGATTTTGGGCTGAAAATCGAAACAATTAACCTGATTTAATATAGTCTTCCTTAAAAAAATCCCAATCCAAGAAAATTATTATTTTTTCAATACGCATCAGTACTTAAACAAAATGAATTCTTTAGCAAAGTTAGTATAATAAAAAAGCATATAATAAAAAAGTGAAAAAAAAATACAAGCATTTTCCGTTATCATAACTCAACGGTGCCACAATAGTGTAAATTATATTCAATTTGTTTATATTTTAGGTAATTATTCTTACGACCGGATATCCTTAGTAATAAAACGTATAAAAATGAGTCGCCGACATGACGTTGATTGGTTTTACGACTTATTTTAAATATTAAATTGAAATAAATACTTTCAAATTGTAATATATGTTTAACTATATTAATATCCAGTTCATTAAAAAACATATTGACGGAAACATTAAAAGATTTATTCGTATCATTAATTTTTATTTCTACGTATTTTTGCATATTTCAACGCCTTTGTCTTGAAAAACTTAGGTTTACGTTGTTTTCAGGCATTCGTTGTTGGCGGTGTAAGCAGATGAATCCTAGTATACTCGTATAATAGTATATTTCATCCCCTACTTTCTAGTACTAAGTTACCAGAGCGAAGAAATAAAAATAACTTTCGAAGCAAAGCGAAGAATTTCCCCCGAGCTTGCATTAACCCATAATTAACATTGTACGACCTCAAGGTCGTCGTAGCGATTGAGCGCCAAATGAACAACGGAATGAAGACTTAACATTAGATTCTTGCTGCCTATATTCATATTTTTTATAATAAATAAATTTTATACGAAAATTAAAAAAAAATATATTTCACATCCACATTTCACAATCAACGTTTCTCGTGATTTACTCTCTCGCGTTACAGAGGGGAGGGCGGGGAGAGAGAGCACTCGACTAATAAAAAACACCCCGACGCCCTCCTGACTGATGCGACAATTAATTTAATCCTATTTCTCCGCGTCTTACAAGCTGTCAGGGCTACCTATTTATTTAAAAAAATACAAGGTTTTTTATTACGTATTTGAACTAGTGACCTACGTTGGCTTAGTAGTAATTTAAGTTAATATTGGATGATGACAGAGTGTTTTTGTTTTTTCTTTAGCTAGGTCTGGTAAAACAAACCTTTTCAAGCAATGTTTACAAACGAATAGATTAAAAGTAAAGATGATGAAGATTAGTGATTTTTCACTACGTTATCATTATTTGCTACAAATGTTCAATGTTCCAATTTTTTAACCTTTCGTCGAAATACAATTTGTCACTAATTAATATCGTGGTAATGCCACATGTTAGTCTTAATTACCGTCCAATTAATAGTGATACGAGATTCAATTTCTATTAATATAATGTTTACAAAAAATAATTAATTATTATCTTCCAAATCTTATTACAATTAATTAACAAATAATACCATAGTTGATCTGATACTGGTTAAACCATAAAATATATGGTACCATAAGATATATACATACAAATTAAACATATAATATAAATAGTTATTTAAATTGTTCAGCGAACTTGTAATAACTAAATTAAATGCATATTTTACTATCACCATTATAGAAAACAAATGGTCAATTACAATAAGAATTTACTGATTTTAAAGTAAAATATCAATATTTTTCAAAGTGCCAGCCCTCGCACCGAGACGCAGACATCAACGCGGCAGGCAGCTATTAAACAAGACTAATTGAGCGATAAATTTCAGACGGGGGCGGCGTAAAAACGAGAAAAATCGTAGATGAAGGAATATTGAAAGCGGGCCGCGGGAATTGATTACTGTCAATTAGGACTACCACTCTACGTCCTGGCCAGATGGTTGCTAGGTTACCTTTGTGCTGTGACTTTACGTGTGTATGTTTTATAGTTTTTGTCTATTATACTATTTTAATTACAGTTTTTTTTGGAAGGAACATTTATTTTCTGGTGTTGGTCTCTCTTTTTCTAATGTTGTATGGCAGATTTCAATGTCACATATTTTGTAATTAAAGCGAAAAATAAATCTCTATTTTAAATATAAATTCGGTTCATCCTTAAATAATCGAGAGTTTAATCTAATCTAATGTGGCTAATTAATATTTGTCTCGTGGTGTCATTGTATAATTATTTATTTTTATATACGTATTATTTTAATTGCTGTCATTATTTAATGTGGCATTTTCGACCTTCTTCCCCTTTTAGATACAATCGTTGAATTAGTGGGCATAATTTGAAAAGATTTATTTATATATCTATTTGATGTATGTTCTTAAGTATCCGTATTTTATCTATCTTCATTCAAATTCCGCGTCATACAAATTAATATAGAGAAATCTTAGTCATACGTTACTCCCTTCTATAGTCTTCTATAGTCTATTTATCCACATTTGGTGGCGGAATTCAACCATGCACATTCATGCATTTCTTCTCGTGGAAATCAAACTCACAACTATCGCGAGTACAGACTGATGTATTCCGAGTCCAACGACACCATTAAAACTATAGCGTCGCCTAATTATATTTACACAAACTATTAACTTATTTTACATTGCGTGACTAATGTTCCAAACTAAAATATATTAATTTATATAAGTGTGATTTATTGCTTAACACATCAAAGTGTACGCGACGAACCAATTTATTTATATAATATGGAACTCGTAAATAATACTAAAATTAGATTCAAATATCTACTATCTAATGGAGAACTTGGGGAATAGTTTTTATATGTTTTTATTGAATCAAATTTGTGAGCCCATCTCGGAAATATTTCGTCTTTCTTGTTGTTTTTATTCTTAGTCTTTTGATAGCAGAAAGTAGAGGGCATGATGTCTGAATATTTGGATCTGTTTCCAGCTCATTTTACATAGAAGAGGTTGTCGTAGTTCAGCGGCACAGCGTCTGACTATAAATGTAACGGTTGTGTGATTAATTCTGAGTCAATCAGTTCTGAATAAAGGGTGGAGGTGTTGTCTTCTTGTTTATTAAATGAAAGAATACCTATATTGGTTTTTAATCATAAATTTTAAAATTAAGTACGAAAACAGGACTCTTCAGTTCAAAAACAGTGAAATGAAGACTTTGGTTAGGTTTTTAACTTCCTCCAGCTCTCCCGTTATATCTACATATATTTCTTTACGTTCTCCTAGTTTTCTAGCGGAATAAAAACTTTTACAAGCTCAAAAACAAATAATAATAAAAATAAAAATTATATAAAACAGCAATGTATAGTAGACACAGTGTAATTTTCATTGTATAACAAATACTTTGGCTATCAGCGTGTCCGGGAGTCGTGTCGATTAATAGCGTTTACAAGATGAAAGCCGTTGAGATGTTACTCGCTATGTGTTCTAGAAATAAAAAGCAACTTTATTCCACAACTCTGCTGGGGAACCTGGGGTGACGTTGATATAGTTCTTAAATAGGATAACTATGAAGTCCGTAAAGTAGGGGCCGTCGTAACACAGGAGCAAAGGTATTGGTGGTATCGTGGGTTCGATTCTCAATTGAGAGAATCAAATATTGAAAATTTTCATTTCCTCGCTCTAGTATGGCAAAGTGCAGCATTGAATTTTGTAACTCATCACTGTGCCTCATGGATGAACGGAAGTGTCTTAATGGGGACGTAGTATATTAGAACTGGGTTCCCAGGTTCCCTTTGAATACCTTACTGTATGTGGCATGTAAATAGTATTATTAAACTATGACTAATCCTCCAACGGCCAACAATCATGGTCACATGATCAACCACATGATATATACAACGCAGCTAATAGGTGGGACGGCGTTAAGGAGCGCATAAATTAGTGATGTTGTGACGCCGGTGCCGACCATCTGTTTGACGATATGTCACGTCACTACGCTGTGTAGTGTTGTTGTAATTGTATAGAGATGTTTTTTTAGTTTTTCTTTTGTTTTCTAGGCTTTTGTCTTTTTTAATAGGAACTTGTAGTTGATGGTTCAAGCCCCGATTGAAAAGATATTTAAATTTATAATATATATTCGATATTCCTTGAAATTAACAAGAACTATCATGACAATTGGTGGCAAGTAGAAAACGGAGGTATGTGTCATAAGATTACTTAACACTCAGTGCCGACAATGAAGTGGAATGCCTTAATACTAGGTTCTCCCTGCCTACTCTGCTATAGATATAAAAAAAATACATCAAATACATCGTGATGCTAAAAAAATCGTAAAATTATATTTTCGATGAAATAACCAAAAAAGGAGCCTTTTTTTTAACTTTGTAAATATAATTTAAAATACCTACGTCGCTTTTTCCTTTATTCGATGGACAAAAAAAGACTAGAAAAATATAATTTAGAAAAATAAAGACAGATGTGCAATCAAATCAACATAAAATTTTATACAAAAATGAAACATGAATGAAACTAGCAGATTCTACGAAATAATTTAAATAAAATTGCTATAACAATAAATAGTAATTAAACTTTCAAATTTTAGCTCTTTTACTATTTATGAGATTTCTTATCAACTGTAATTTGATGCTTTATATATGATAAATATGCTAATATTGCTAAATCTTATAATAACACAATTTATTATTATTAGCGTGGAATATTAAAAGCTAGCTTCAGAAAAAATTGAGGCCCTCGTGGCGTAGTGGCACTGCAACTGTAAACGGTTGTGGCTTCGACTCCTACTCAAAGGAATAAATCGATTAGCTACTCAACATCTCGAACGATTTCCACTCAGATCCTTTGTGATAGGCAATGGGGAACGCCGTCCTTGGTTTTATATTTCGTTTGCATATACGTTAATGCGGGTATCCCGCAGCGTGAAGCTATTATGTTTTAGCTTTACCCGTTTTTGCACTCGCGGCAATATTTGTTTATGTAATGCTTCAAATTTATATATTTCGAGGAATTGAAGTTGATTTTATAAAAACATGTCCGGAAATGCCTTTGTGATAGATATTCTGTTTTAGGGTAATATGTAAATAAAATATTTTATGTTGTATTCATAAACCAAGTTATAAACGTACATTTGTACAATAAACCATTTACATATTCTACTGGTTTTGATATATCAGTGTAATATCTTTTTTGTGGCTCCCCGCTGTATCCTACACTTAGCATTCCCCTACACCCCATTCCACAGGTTTAATTGTCGAGACATTGATTGTTAGGAACTCTACTCTGTGCTTTGTCTTGTACCAGAGCGAGGAAATGAAAATAATCCATTCTCCTTGTGAGGGTCGAACTTACAACCATTGCGCTTACAATCTGACGCTGCCTCACCATGTCACGATAGTTCCAATATATCCCCGTTATTTAAATGTTAAATAATTCAAAACCAACAAATTAACAACTCAGTCTAAATACATTTTGAAGATATTAAAAATAATGTTATTTTTGATCTCGAGCTCTCATACGTTGATAGTTCGCGACATTTGTACGGTTGTCGTTAGTTTTTTTCAGTCGCTTAATTGCCTCTCATATATCTTAATTTTAGCGGTTTAGACGGTTATGTTGGGA
>JAKRZM010001257.1:380895-416210 GCA_036379175.1 Heliconius cydno galanthus
AAAAAAGTTTGGTGTTTTTTTTTTTTGAGCTTCACGCTATATCCCGCTATAGCACGTAAGCGGAAGGAATTCAGTCTTAAGACATTTCGTTATTCACATACTACCCTACAGAAAATTCTAGCTTTTTTAATAATGCTCTTTTTGCTATATTAAGATAGAAGATATAGACTACAACAATAATCTAAATAATCTGATTCTGGCCCAATTCAACCCCCAGAAGATGCAAGTTTACCTGCAAACCACCAAGAGAACACCATATATCGTGTCACCAATTCTCGGGAAGACTCCTCTTACAGCCGCGCCCAGTATCGGCATATTAGGCCTTAGCGTTTCGAGTGACTGCCAGTATCGCGATCATCTGGAAAGATACTAAGGGTCATAGGCAGAGTGTCTTTCAACTATACTTAACTCATAAAAGCTAGAGCATGAAATTCAAAATAGACAAATAAATCACTGACTTCTATAAGTTACACCATATTTTGTTAAGGGAAAAAACTAAATAAAACATTTGCCTAAAATGTTTCTGCACACCATACATCATTCCCCGAGGGTGGGGTTAGCTCTGATTTATTCGGATCATTTCCGCCACTCTTGCGGCTGTTTAGACGACTCGCTGCTAAATTAACCGACGATTCAACATATTATATGTATGTATATAATTGTATTTAGGTACTAAAGTAATACACTTGTTTTTTAATATAAAAAATGCAAAGTTCAAGTTCGTTATTTTAATCATTATTAGTACCTAGAAGAAATAAAATTTATAATATTTATACATTTGAGTTGTTTTTTTATTAACACTGCAGGCAACGAGGACGTGAACCTGCGCGATCTAAGTACATTTTTTGTTTAAAAATTATAAATATGTTATAAAAGTAGCTCTATACTTTTCTCGTATATGCCATGGTACATAGAGAAAACCTAATGTTAAGCCACTCTATTTCCCACTTTTCAGCCCTACACATAGAGGGCTATTGCACCATGGCGACCCTAATATCGATCTTGAGATGCTGTTCATTCATAGATATAATCTAGATATAATCTACGAATGATGAATGAATATAATGTATGAATGAATATGACAACTCAAGATCGCTCTCATAATGGATCTCAGAGTTGAGAGTGGTTTATAAATACGGGCCTAAGTCACCTTTACTGTTCATTACCAGGCTTATATTAAAAAAAAAACCAAGTAATTTATAAACAAACAGGTGAGTATTATGGGAGCTCGTTATGAAAATGAGTAGAATTTATAATTTTTTAGATCATAATCATGTGTATCGTTGTCGTACATTACTAATTGCACTTCTTACCTTCACTTATATGACCAGTACATTTGCTGTTTGTTTTCTTTTAACATTTTTAAAGTGTTATTCCACTAATGATGGAAATATATTAAGGAAATGTGCAAGGATCTATAAGGACATTGGTCCGGTGGCATCCGGTGGATGTGACTGTGACGTGACGGTCGTGAGGTCAATTCCCACTCGGGGAATTATTTTCTCGCCCGGGTAAAGACATAAAGCGCGGTGTTCAGTTCCACTCAACTCACTGTGTCTCAATGAAACGGAAGTCTAACATTAGGTTCCTTCTTCCTACCCTGCTACGAGAGCTTTGAATTTTTTTGGGCATTATAAGCGTACCATTACAACTACACAGAGATTTTTCTTCTCCTCATTCAAATTTACTAGATGAATCTTGTAACTTATGGGCAAATGTTACCCAGTGGTATGTTTTTTAGCTTTTCACATCCCTTGCATATAAATTATAGAGAATCTACTGATAGAAATGTCATAAACAAAGCACGGCATTAATTTCCCCCATTTAACACGAAATACCTCGAAAATTGGGGGCTGCGGCGAACTTTACTTGTTTCTCTATCTCCTTTAGGCTACACCAATACAAGATAGAGCGTGAAGAGTAAAAACCAATAATAAAAAAAATCTCCTGTATAAGAATCGAACTCATAACTATCATATATTTTAACAATCTCCAACCATACCACAATGGTTCTCGAGCATAAAGACGTAATTTGTGTAGCAGTTAGCGGTGGCTTAAGAGCCTATGCTCGTGTTTACACAAACTGTTTACAGTCTTGTTAGTTGAGGATTGGCTAAGGCTATTTATTTGGGATCAACGAGATATATGTTGGGATTACTCCTGGGATATATCCGTTTGATTTCTAATTCTTTGTGTATTTTGAGAATTGGTGATTTTTTTTGGTTGTCGGCTTATGTTTTGTGTTTCCCACAGTGTTTGTGTTGTGTGAAAAGAAAATAGGGCTGTGAGATTAAAGAGCGGTGTTGATTTCCCCCCCTTAATATTTGGTGGTGTGGTGCATGGAGTCCTTTAAGACTAGGTTTCATCTGCGTACCTGCGTGAAACTAAAAAAAAACAGATGCAAATTGTTCCTGTTTCACAATAAAAATGATTAAAATTAATTGCATTGATTTTAAACGTTACGTTGCAAAGTCGATACAAGCGGAGTGACGTTTCCGCCTGTTATGTCCCGTCTGTCTGTCACCGTACAAAGTTGTCAATTACCGATCTGAACGGCGGCTGTTTTTATTGCTTTTTAATTAAATACTCCTTTTTTTGGTTTTTATCCGACTGTGGCGGAAAGAGGGTAACGTTTTTCGAACGTAAGTATATATTTTGACAATTTATTTGTCATGCTCTTCAGCTCAAACGGCTGGACTACTTCAAGTATTAAGTTTAAAAATATTACTTAAGTAAGGTTTCGCTAATCACCTCGAATTTGTCAAACGGTAGTAGGTTGAAATGAGTCAATTAACACTAGTGTCACTGGACAATATTCGTGAACATAAATCAAAATAAATAAATAAATCTAATATTTAACATAGATTATTAATAAAATACTAATATCATATAATTGTAAAATTAAGATTATTAGTTATAGAGGTACATTTTTATTGTCACTGTCTTGGTACAGCAGAACATTTTCTGGTTATAGGTTCGATTCTAACTCGATAGAATGAACTATTTCATTCGTCGCACAGGTTGACTTCAGCTAATCAATACAAAAGGTCTCAAAAATTGAGGCGAAAGTAGAAAACGGAGTGTTTTAACACTAGGTTACCTCTGTCCAACTCGTTATATGCACGGTATAAAAAAACCATTAAATATGTATAGGTACATATAAATCAATTGCAAATTCTACAGATAACTCCACAGATGTTATATATTGACGTAAATGTCCTTCACCTGTCATCCTGTCGCTGACATCTCTGTCAATTAGCGTTGTGTTGAATACGCTTTTTACGAAGAGCCAATTCGTAAGCTTTTTTGTTCTTTTGTTTTTGTTTTTAATGCAAATTTCTTGGCGGACTGTACCTACTAAATTTAATGTAAAAAATTAAATGAGCATCATGCTGTATCATCCTATATATATTAGGGTAGACAGGGTGAACAAGGGAACCTAGTGCTAAGACATTCCCTGCCCATTAAGACATTCATTTTTCTCCGAATTTTAGACGCATTGCGTGTTGAGTGGCGAACTCAACGACGAAGGTTTGCTCGTCACCAGAACGAGGAAATGAAAATATTGAATATTTCAATTCCTCCTACGGGAATCAAACCCACATCCTGTCACGTTTACAGTAGCACACTTGTGGACCTGCGTTACGGCTGGTCTCAACATTAGAAAATATATTATAGAAGTAAGGAACCTATTCTATAGTGACGTTCAATCAATTCAAGTTCCTACACTACACTTGTAAAATTTTTACGGCTGTACAGTTGTAAAGTAACCGAGTAGTTCTCACTATCTAATAAAATACACTCCAGGCGCCGGCACTTAAATGTTTTGAACATATGCGTCAAATAAACAAAAAGACTTTAAATTACTCTCAACGACTTCCGTAGACGTGCATGGAACTTAAGACTTCGAAGACATTGAAATAACAAACTTGAAATTTGCAAAAATCTTCTAAATTTTGCGAATTTGTCCTTAATTGTGGGGTGTTAAGGGTTAAATTTGTATATAATGATTGTTTCAGGTTACTTTGAGGAATGATTGTGAAGCTAAGTGCCGATATCCTGACCATCCTGTCAGGAAGCAATAAATAACGGCTTACAAGTGGTGAATTATTTTGGTTCACTCTTTAGATTTCATGTGCGAGAACTGTGGCGAACTTTGGATGTTTCTTTTTTATTTTTTAGCGTTTAGTGTTCCACACATAGCAGGGAAGGCAGAGGGAACCTGAGAACTGAGTGTTATGACACTTCGTTCCCATTAAGCTACTTCCATTCCCCACTTTGCAATTGAATGGCACAACTCAACGCCACGTTTTCAGTCGTTACTAGAGCAAGGAAATGAACGCGAGCGAAGCCGTAAGTTAGCTTCACGTCACTCACTGAGTTCACTTCTACGCAAGGTAGACAGATGAGCCCTAGTATCAAAACACTCCGTCCCTCATGTGCTATCCAATTTTCTAGACATACTAAGGAACTGAACATCGCGCATTGTTTTTATACTTGAGCGAAAAACTGAAAATAATCCATTCTCCGAATGAGAATCGAACCCACAACCGTTACGTTTACACTCACTCTCTATGCCGCTGCCACAGTTCATGTTACATTTAAAATTAAAAAGCTTTTCCAACTTTTTAATTTGTCTACAACGCATTGACAGTCGAGTGACAGATGTATCGCCTCGTTAGTTGCACTTTTAATTTAGTAATACATAAATAATGGACAAAATTGAATTGAAAATGTATATTAGAGTCGAATGAGACATTTAAATGTTTGTCAATTAAATAGAAATTGATTGATTTATTTGTTTTTAAATAATGAATTATAATGGTTAATTGAATAATAAAAGGTCACAAGAGTTTGATTAAAAGCGCGACAAGCTGTGGATTCAATTCCTACTCGAGGAAATGAAAAATACCTATGTAATATATTCATTTCTGCTGATCGATGGGTCGATTCGCTCTGTCTGCTCTACTGCGTGCTGAATAATTAAAAAAAGTAAATACAACACATAAAGTGCTAGCTATTAATCTTTATTATGCTATATCTTTCTGACCTGAGGCGGCGCGGCGGTGGCTTTGAGTTACATCGCTTAACGTTATACAAGTAAGTATTTCAAAAACCGACTTTTTAAACTATAGATTTATATACAAACTTAAACAATAATTACAGGAATATTTGCTTAACAAACATATCAAAAATATATACCTACTATATTATTACTATACTTATTTAAACATTAAATAACCTTCATTCCTTCCTAAAAAAAGGACACGCGTTAACCCAAAGAGAAATAATAACCATATTAAGTAATTCAACGTTTTTAGGTCATCCATTATATTTTCTGTCACAAAAGGTCGGTCACTGTATTCATGCGTCTCTTCTTTCTGATGGCGACATCACTGTTAATGTACGTATCATTTTTCATTCTTTTTGTATGGATATAGGCCAGATGAGGCCAGTCGTGGTGCAGGAGCTCGGAGTGTGACTGTAAACGCGACTGCTTCGGGTTCGATCCCCACTTGAGGAAATTGCAACGGAAGGTGTTAATGGAAATGGAGATTTTTTTGCGA
This sequence comes from Heliconius cydno galanthus, assembly GCA_036379175.1. NCBI lineage: Eukaryota > Metazoa > Arthropoda > Insecta > Lepidoptera > Nymphalidae > Heliconius > Heliconius cydno. The sequence goes on from JAKRZM010001257.1 coordinate 386,463, forward strand.
ACAATAGGTTCCCAGGATTCAAAGGGCGCAGGACCGGACGGAGTGGCGAGCATTGGGGGAGGCCTATGTCCAGCAGCGGACCTTAAAAGGCTGATGGAGGTTCCCAGGTTCCCTCTGTCTATCCTGCTATGTGCCGATGTGGTACAGAGCAAAGATATGTTATGTTATGTGATTGTCCTCTTAGGCTCTGAACCTATGAGCATTCTATAAAGTATATTATTGGTTAAATGCGTCCCAAGGGCACTATGAAAGTTAGTTTTTCAGATATTGCGAATTAAGAGGCAGTACTCAACGTTGAATTGAGGCTTATTAATCGAAAAAAATAAAAGATTTTCCCTATTTGAAATCGAACCCACAACTGTTGCGTTTATAATCAGATGTTGTCCCATTGCGCCACGAAGGTTCTACAATGTAATATAAAATGTGAATAATTAATCTGAAACAGGCATTCCCGTCAGTTCGGAGCGAGGTCCGTATAAATTAACCCTACTGAGGTACGCCGCATTGATTAATATACTTAGTGCGAAATCTCTACGGAGGTTTAAAATTAAATTTATTAACCTTGTAAATATATTTCCTCTTTTTGGTACTCCGCATATTGATATGTAAAAAACTAGTGTTAAAACATTTAATTCTCTGGACATGTATTGATTATATTTTTTGAACTTTTCACTATCCTGCATATAACAGAGTAGGCAGCAGAGACTTAGTGTTAAGACGCTCCGTTCCCCACTAACTTCTGTGTTTTAATATATGGTCTGTTGAGTGGCCGGTATCAATGTCGCGCTTTGCCTTATACCAGTGCGACTAATTTAAAATAATTTATTCCCCCGAGTAGGAATCGAACCCACAATCGTCGCTTTAACAGTAAGATGGTGTGCCACGATGGCTTCTTTATATTTTATTATGATATTTTATAACCATTACTAAATCATTCTATGATTCATTGACATCTATAAATGATCTTAGCAGTATAATTTAGCTTTCTCTTCTGTAAACCAGAAGGCACAATAAGTACTACTTACTTTGGAAACAACAGGCAATATCGTAATAACAGACTCTAATATAGTTAACTAGTTGTAGTCCACAGTTTTGTTTAGGGCCTTAAAACGTAAAATGGAAAATGCCTCAAATTTTAACAAATGCTTAGTAACAACAAGTAGTTCATGAAAGTAAAAGTAACTAGTGTTACGAAACTCCGTTTCCAATTTTTCTTACAATTTTCGAGACATTGAATATTGGGACATGGCGGCGAAAATCAACGCCGCGTTTTATCTTATTTCCAGAGCGAACAATGTTTTTTTTTATTTTGGTAAATTAAAGTTGCTATAGCAGATTAGAATAAACTAAATTGTTACTGAATTCTTTATAAATATCTTGTTAAATACAGCAGAATACAGAGAGATTAGGCATGACAGCGACGGAACCTAACGCCGCACTGTATTCTAAGCTTAGATAGCTTTATTTTTATAAGAAAAGTCGTCTCGACATTCAATCCTATATCTCTACATCAATCAACAACATTGACAATAGAGTCGTTGATCATTGACAAGTGGCCGATTGCAAACTGTACGAAACAACAATTTATATCGCCCATTAATATTTATATACGAATAGAAGTAAATTAGTTGCGACAACCGTCGACTGACGCGACCGACACGACTGACACAGTCGCAGCGCTGATTGATTAATGCGCAACTTACAATGGGTACCTCTACATACATACATTATAGATGCCTATTGGAAATTTAATTTTATTTATTTGTGTGTATGTTAAATATATGGCTTTTTTTGTTGGGAGAATGGAGTGATTTGTCACTTGTTTTGCCTCTATATGGAGAAAAATATGAAGGTGTGACATCAGGACAAAGCGTGGTTTTGAGTTTCATCGCTCTACACATAATTGAAAATAGAGTGAATAATGGAGAACGGACTATCTTACCATTAGGCTCCCTCTCTTATCCTGATATACATACGTAGGGTAAAGCGTTACACAAAAATAAATCTTTTGATATTTTAAATATAATATTGAAATTAATGAAACTAAGACCTTCAATCTACTTTGGCAGGGTTAATAAAATATTTAAATATTTATTAGTTTACGAAATGTAACTAGATTCACTAGAGAACTAATATAGTACAATTGAAATATGGAAAATAAGTTGCCTGCAATCTTCACTAACTTTACAAGATAATCTACTTACTTTATTAAAAGTTACGATATAAAACTTAGGTGATTACGACCCGAATGGGAGTTGGCGATAAAAAAAAATGCAAAACGTATAAAATTTACGAGCCGGGGGACATTTGAAATCCTAACAGGGTCTCATTTCCGTCGAATCCACTCTGGACATAACAGTTTCCCTTTCAGAGAATAAAAATTTAGCATCGCACAGTGGGTCGTGGAGCTGAGTTATTAGAAAAAGCGCTTTACATTGAATTTGAAAAGCGCTTAGGTGCCAGAAATAATATCAAAAATTAAATATGTTGTGTAAATTTGTTATTTTTTTATTTTCACGCTGTGTTCTGCACATGGCACGGTAAGCAGAGGGAACCTAACTTTGAGGCACTGTGTTACCCATTTTCCGCGCAATTATGGAGGTATTGCATCTTGATTAAAACTCAACGGTATGTTTGGTCTCAACCAAGAAATTAAAATAATTTATTCTCTCGAGTGGTAATCGACCTTACGACCATATCGACCACTAAACGTAATACAAAAACACTTCACCACTTAGGTACCTACTTACCAAAGTGGTGTTAGCTAAATCAAAAGCTTACCTCATACACTTTTATTACTGGATCCATAATCGTGGATTAAATTTAACCAAAGTTAAGGCCGTATAGTCGATACAGCTAAACAATTACTGTAGTCAACTTCGGCAGTAACATAACATAAAGTCGTAAGTGGGATATTAATATGGGGTGGGTCGGTTTTGTAAAGGTGTTTCAACACTGTCTCAAAACGCTTCAAAATTATTATATTTGAGGCCGTTGTGATGCTACAACGGTTGTGGATTTGATTATCGATCTGTGTATTAAGAATGTCTTCTTAAACGCAGCGTTCCAAACTCTCACTGCGTGTTGAGTCATTTATTGGAAATTGGACTGAAATTGGGGAGCAGATTGTCTGTAGTGTAATAAATTTCCTCTGCCCAACTAGCTATATGCGAGACAGGAGTTTTACAATACTTGTTCATTCCGTATACATGTTATAAAACGCAATATGTTTTCTAATCGAATAAGACAAAAAAATATAATTAAATTGTGTTACGTATATAAAAAATATGCATGTTCAGAGAGATGTATGTTTGTTTAGTGAGAGAATAACATGTAACCCCAATACGAAAAAGGTAAAAGAGGGCGCAGAGGCACAAGCATGTGACTGTAAAACCCAGGAGTAAGTTCGATTCCTATTCCAGAATATAAAATATTTAATAGGTTCTACGTTTCTCTAGGTAGGACATAGTGTAAAGAACCCACAAAAAGATAATAAGAAAAACGAAAAAAACAGTAAGAAAAAATACTACAAAGTTTTTTTTAAAAAGGAAAGAAAACGCCGCGTTTCGTTTAAATGTGTGGCGTACACCTAATCTACCGTCACATTAACGGTGTATCAGGCGTATTAATAGCATTCATCGAGATAGTCCGCCGGCGCCCGCAGCGCTCGTTCTCCTTTATGGATGCCCTGTTTAGGAGTGAAGTAGCCGATAAATTTTATATGCATTCAACTTATCTTACTTTATACCATGTTATAAGTGAAATATAAAAAAACTGCTTAAAAATTGTTATTTTGCTCATGTTTTTATTGATTTTTTATATTTGAATATAATTTTATATATTGTGATTGTCTCATTCTAAGATTATACAGATACATACACATATTATACAGATAAATTCTTAACCTGGCTAAAGAAAATACTCAAAATTAAACATAACTGATGACGAATATACAAAAAAATAAAAACAAAAGCGAAAAACTTCCTTTGAATCATATTATTTCAAACTTTAAAAAATATAAACTATAAATATATATACTCTGCAACGCAAATTGGACAGATGGTAGCTGTCATCCAGTGTCGGCTGTCACTGCCCTGTCACGCTGACACCCGCCGAGCGATTTACATAAAACTGTCAAGTGACAATTAAAACTGCTCGTTTTGTGCCATGTAGCGTGATTAAGTGACGTTAGGGATGGACATTGCTGATGTTTTTATGCGTACTATGATTTTTTTATCTGTAGCCCTATTATGCTTTTAGGGATGGGTAAGAATGTAGTAATTAGTTACTTTGTTTTTGACTTATCATCTATTTGGTCTTATTTTACTATAGTGGAGAAAATATTAAATTAATATAAATAATATGTGTATTTTTTTATTAAATCCCGCATATTGTAGGATACACAAGAGGTATTTAGTTTTAAGACATTCCATCCCCTATTTTTCACCCAATTTTCGAAACATTTCAACTTAACATCGTTTTTTTTCTTGTATCCAAAGCAGGAGAATGAAATTTATTATTTGTCCAGAATGAAAATCGAATTCACAAATGTCGCATTTACAGTCGACGTCGGCATAGCGTTTTATTTAATTTGATTTAAAAAATTTGAAACCTAGCAACAAGAAACTTCGTTCTTCGTTTTTGAACGAATTGGAAACACTAAGACAGCGGGGAAATGAAAATAATTCACTCTCCTGAGTGGAAGTCGAACCCACAACCATCGCGCTTACAGTCAGATGCATTCCCCCTATCTTTTACAACTATAATATAAATAAATCAATCCATTCCCAAAATAGCAAACAAAACATAAACCGACTACCCCCAAAACGGTAACATGAAAAGGCCAAACTCAATACTCCCGCGACTGAGTGGTCATAACATTTTATACGCGCCATTACCCCGCGTAAGTGCGACGTAAATTCTTATAACTCTACTAAGTATTCAAAGTATGAAAGACGACGATCGTTAGAACGCGGGACGGGGCCTTGTGTATACCTAAATGTGTTTTAGTGTCAGTTTCGTCTATTCATCTTACATGGTTTTAACGAGTGAGTGGAAAAATGGTTAGTTTTTTTTAGATTTACACTGTGCCCCGAATATAGCAGGGTAGTCTTAGGAAATGTAGTGGCAAGATAATTTAGTAAAATTGAGTGTCGGAACTCAACGCCACACTTACCCTTTTTACCAGACCAATAATAGAATATTAAATATTTAATTTCTTCCAGTGGGATCGAACCCGCAACCTCTCTCATTCACAGTCGTACGCTTGTACTCCTTTACCACCGACTGGCCACACAACTACATAATTATCAAAATATTTACTAGAGACATAACGAAGATTCCCATTATTTATATTTCATAGCGAAATAAGCAAAAAAGCTTCTCTCTCTCAAATTGCCGAGCGTCGACTGCGAGACGTCAGTAGGCGCTGTCAGGACTGTCAACATGTCAGCCGTCAACCGCCACGCCATCATTTATATAAAACTGTTTAGTTGTTGGGTGATAATTAAAATTTTAAAATATTATGTCATATTTAGTGAAGTTATCGGTATTAGGAATTGTACTTTTTTATCTTTGTACTGCTACTGTAAACTCAACGGTTATATTCCCAATCGGATAATGAATAACTTCGATTTCCTCCCTGAGGTAACAAGATGAAGCGTGGCGTTGAGTCCCTCAGCGACACATTTAATTTCTCAAAAAATTGGCGGAAAGTGGGGAACGTCTCCTTACACTGGGTTCCCTCTGTGTATTATTTCTCCCTCTTATGCAAGATCCAGCGTGAATAAAAAAAGAATCACCACTGAGCTATATCAGTCAACACCTATTCAATTCAGTTGTCAATGTCATTTCATTAACTAACAATAATGGCAGTCTATTATCTATAAAGGTTGTTATACACTCACTTAAAACTTGTACAAATTATACCATCCGAATGTAAAATTACCAAATATATATAGTTTTTCATAAAAGTTAATTAATGTACATGTTCTTTTAAATTATAAAAACGACATCTCAAATCTTTAAATTTTTGATCTTATTTTAAGTTATACCCATAGAAGCAACACGTGACATAGTGATCTGATGGACCAAAGCATGACGTTGAGTTCCTCCACTCAACACACAAGGTCTCGAAGAATGGTTGAAACATGTTAATGGAAATTTGTTAATACTAGATTACCTCTGCCTGGTATACCGAAATACAGCGTTAGGATAAAGCAAATGAAGAATTATGTACGATCTGTTCGTGTCTAGACGCAATCTTGGCGCAGGTGGGAAGTTTCTGATTATACACAATATTCTCAACTTCTTAAATGGTGAGGTGTTTATATATATGAAATATTTTTAATTTATTAGATGACAAATTTAAGATAACTTTTAACAAATAACTCACTTTTTCTTTTTTTACATTATATTAAGCTGGGAACCTAGTGTTAAGACATTCCGTGCCCATTAAAACACTTCCTTTCCCGGATTTTCTGAATTCTGGAGGCATTACGTGTTGAGTGTCGGGCTTCAATACAGCAAACAAAGCAAACAGAACAACGAAATGAAATAATTACATACGAAATATGAAATATTCCATTTCCTCGAGAAGGATCTATCTTGTGCTCCTGTGCTATGACTTGTCTCCAATAGTATGTTATTTAGATTATATTAGAATAAAATATCGAATAAAATATTACCGAGATCTTAACAACAAAAGTCCTGAGTTTCTTGCGCTGGTTCTTCTCAGGTCTGAGACACACACTAACTTTTATGAACTGGTGGTAAATTTGAACGTTTGAAATTTGAACGAATTTGACGTTCAAAAAATAAAGCTTAAAGCTAAACTTTTTATTTTGAATAAAAATATTTGAATTTGAATTTGTAATTACAGTATAAGAATTTGGGACACCGTGCAGCTCGATAAAAACCTAGCTATAGCTTAATTAGTTACACTAAAAAAACACATTTTTTTTATATACATTTCTAATTTTATTCCATTATGTGTACTACAACCTTAAAACAAACAAGCACACTACAACGATTGAGCAATAAATTTCAATGAGTTTAATGTTCCCGCGCAACATGTGATAACTGTCAAACAGGCCGCCATGTTGGACGACATGATTTATGACGTTTCACTGCGAACTGTCAATACGCGGAGCAACGGAACGCTCGAAATATTTATAGTCTGTGCTCTGCACTTTGATTATGGCCGGTGCTATTATTTATTGGGTTGTGTTAGTTTGTAAATAGGTAAATTATAAATGTATAGGTTTAAATGGCAGATAATAATTAAAAAATAATTTATAACTAATAATTAAAAAAAATTGTAGTCAAAGTAGTATAAGTAGAAGTAAATTTTTAACCATAAAAGTATTCATCACTACGTTTTAATATTCTAATCCTATTTTTTACTTTATTTTAAAAACTAATTATAAACACGCTTTTCTACACTAAGTGATACAATTGCTGTAGAATGTGCTTAGAGCTATAAATGGTATGAACTCAAGCTCGAATGTCTTACTACTAACCTGTGAAAGTTCCACCAGCTTCAAGAGGATACAATTATTACAAGTAGTTTAAATTCAAATCCTTAGATTTTATTACATAGTTACTTAGTTAGCATCCTAAGGTCATAATACTAAACACGTCTAGTACAGAAAGCCATAGTATAAATTAAAAGTTATTACTTGCAACAGCCGAATTTTACACACTGTACATTGATTTTCGTAACTTAACGCCGAACTTTCTCTTATTAGAGTAAAGTAAAAACTAATCATTCCCACGAGTGTTGATGGAATCAACAACCATCGCGTTTACGGAAAGATGCTGTCACACTAAACCAAGACGATCTAAATATTATGTTATAAAGTAAAAAAAAACCTACATAATCTTTGTTAGACTATTATAACAGCTATCTAACAGATATCGAGTCAACATAAAAGGTTTGAACGGAAGCATCCTAAGGTCATAACACTAAACACGTCTTGTACAGAAAGCGGCGCTATCAATTGAAAGTTACGACGCGGACGTACGACGGCATTACCGTCGACACTCCCGATAGTGCTGGGCTATGATAGTGTTTTATTTTTTTGTTTATCGTTGTTATTAGTAGTGCTGTTTTTGAAAGCTCGTTTCTCACTTTTATATTATATCAATAGGGTTTTTGAAATAATAATATATGAATACAAGCGTAAGCGGCTGTGTGCTGTAATCAAAACCTATAGAGTACTATAGTTATTAAATTTGACAGTAAATTAATACTTGCAATATAAAAAGAGAATAAATCTGAAATGTGAAAATTTGTGGATATTTCATAGAAAAAATCAGCACACAATCAATACAGCCCTGAAATTGGTATGGAATGTTGAACGAGTCCAACTCGCTCTTATCCGATTTTTTAAGATATTAGAAGTCCCAGTACATCACGACGACCTCTCAAATATCAATACGTAATACGAACTAATGTCGACTCTACTATCTCTATATAGAATTAGTTAAGCAACTATTGAATAGTTTCCATATAATTAATTCAATAGTGTTGTATCATAATCGAATATCGATTAAAAGACATCTAATTTGAATATTTTATACATTTTGCCTTATCACTTCACTAGTCAACATCTCAGATACGTTATATCTACGAACATATATTCTAAAGCTGAAGAGTTTTTTGGTTAAACGCGCTAAGAAATGTTGGAATAAAAAATATATATCTTTTTGCACTGGATAGGTAGTCCTTTTATCGAGGAAAACTATCGAAGTTATCAACCAATAAAAAATATATATGTAAAATAAAAAAACAGTTATGGTCGTACGTCCGGAGTGCATAAATAAAAAAAAGATGGAAATAAAAAACATCACAGACAACTGACCAAATGTCACTTAATTCATTTATGTGTCATTAATTCCAGACATTTGAATTTTTCTCAAGTAATTAAAATGTTGACGAAATAATTAAGTAAAGAAAATATTTTGAAGGATGGAGTCGTGACGGAGGTAATAAATTAAACTTCCTTTTTTTATTTTACTTCACTCTCTATTCCGGATGTAGCAGAGTAGGCAGAGGGAACCTACTAAAACACTCGGTTCTTCTGATCCCTTCCAATACGACGAGACGAGAGTTGACTTGTGTGTCGAGTGGTGGAGCTCAACGCCGCGTTTTGTCTTGATTCCAGAGCGAGGAAATGAAAATAATTCATCATTTAATTCTAAATTTATGAAGACACTAAGATTTTTCTCAAATAATTGACATATTGATGGATCAATTAACAATTCGATCTGAAGGCTGACTGATAGTGGTAATAAAATATACATTTCAATCATAAATTTGTCGTTGTAAAGGTTACTCTTATCGCGAATAAAAATGTGAATGTGGACCCTCGTATATTATTGTTAATTGGGTATAATAAAAAGTTATAATTCATTTAGAGGTAATTACTCGTTAAATATAATAAATATTTTTAAAGGTTAGAGGCCACTCGTGGCCCAGTGGGACAATCGTGCGAGTGTAAACAGGTTGTGGGTTCGATTCTCATTCGAGCAAATCATATTTAATATTTTCGTTTTCTAGCTCTCGTAGCGAGGTAAATCGCGGCGTTGAGTTCCGCAACACAACACGAAATGCCTTCAGAATTCGGCGGAACGTGGAAAACGGAAGTGTCTTAAAATTAGGTTACGGGGATTCCTCTGCGTAACTCGCTATGTGTTTTGTTACATTTTGTGTCACAGATTTATTTCTGCTTATCTTGTCATCAGGTGCAACTACGAGTATATTTCCATGGAGTTTCAAAAAGAAAAAATGGAAATTTTCGTTTTTTTCCATTGCTGTAGGTACTGCCCTGCACTCACTAACCTATGTAAAATTACAACTTTCTAAGATCAGTAATTTAATTAGTACGTTGTAAGTCCCTGTAAGTGTGAAGGTTGTAGGGCGTTGCGCGGTGCGTGCCCAAAGGAGTATCTTAGTCTTAGGGTACCTAGTTGAAAGTTTGTTGAAAAAAAAAACAAATCTGTTCTAAGCTTAATATCTGGTGGAAAGCAAGTTTATTGTTGCAACGTTGATTTATAATTGATATCCGAACTCGCATAAAATTATAACAGCCCGTTTGATTGATTGACGACTTCACGAATAAACTTTATTGCTTCCAACAAAATAAAAATCGATCGTCAATTCTGAAAATAAATGCAGATGTGTGTTTACTTTGAAGACATGTGAATAAGGATTATTTTCCTATAGAAACATGAAAGGGTTGTTTCTAGTAGTAGATTTAAATCTTTTCAAAACAAATATAATTGAAGTTTTAAGTTTAATATACTAGCCGTCCACCTGCGGCTTCGCCTGCATGAACGTATTTTTACGATGTTACTATGATAAATTATACAACATCTTTACATAAATTGTATTGTATATGGATTATTCTGGTTTATATGTAACATAACTGAAAAATTTCATCTAAATCTGTTCAGTAGTTTTTGCGTAGAAATAGATGAAGACTTAAGGTTTCAGATTCAGGCGGAAAGCAGAGAACGGAGTGCCTGAACACTAAGCTAACTTAACCATGGTAGGCTGTATCATATAGCGTGAAGCTATAAATATATTATTATTAAACAAGAAATATAAAAATACCTGAACAGAGCAAAAGCATCGAGCTTAAAAAGCTCAAAATTGTCGGTCCACTCATTAAGCGGACGTTGTTGTACGCAAAATGTTCAATATTAAATTTAAAATCTGTCACTGGCTGCCATCGCGCGCCGCGTCGACACCGTCAAACTTTTTCTATTAAGTTTCTCATTGTAATTTGACAGGGTATTCATAACGACGACTTTGATGAATGGGAGTGGGGAGGATCCAGATGGAATTTTATTAATTCATTAATATCTCACCGTTGGGGTGCAGTGGGACAGTGTCTGATTGTAGATTATGGTGGTGGGTTCGATTTCCACTCGGGGGAATTAATTTATTTAATTTGAATCCTCACACAAGGAAGCGTGAACATTAAAAAGTAAAATTGTAAAGAAAATTATAAATAACCCTATAATACGTTTTAAACGACTGAACCCGTTTAGCTTTATAACATTTGAACAGACGAACAGATTATTTAAATTTATGGATGAATAAAACCGCTAGGTGTATCGTAAAAATTTTAATTACCCTCTGTTCCATCGCTATCGGGTTACGAATGTATATACAACTTACCCCACTCTCCTCTACCCTACATAATTTTAAAGAATATTCACCTTTATTTATATTTAAGTATAGACCACATTACTATACCAATATTTCACATTGAAAGTAATTTTAAGTATCACTGTACGAATAAACACTTTTTATTACAGTTTCATTAACTACGTACATAATCTTTATTGTAGTTCAGGGTCGTATAAAACATGCTGGTGCTATTTTTTTATCCTCAATTAGCTAAAGCAATCAACATTTATATAGATGGTAAATAAATTATAGTCGTAAATTAAATACCAAAATGTGTTTTTAAGCTGAAAAATTGGTTCTATTTTGAGAACTTTAATAATTATAAAAATACCAGCTTCACGTATTTTTAGTATAGTATCAAAATATGCTATTCCACACTTTTTGCTTCATTATTAACACTAGGTTCCCAGATTACCTCTGGTCACTAGGCTATATGTGGGATACAGAGTAAAGCTAAAAAAATATAAAATGTATATTTAACTTACAAATATTAATACACATATTTTTCACTGTTTCCTTGTAATTAGGTCAAAAATATACTAATTAAATAAAGGATCAGTTCATTTAACCCAAACTCACCCTTACGTGACCAAATGCTCTTGTCAATTTAATTTATTCTATTATTATAAAAGTTAAATGTGTTTGATGACATCGTGGTGATTGAACGTGATGGGTGTAAGTTCAAATTTTATTTTAGGGTAGGTACGGCATCTGACTTGAACACGATGGTTGCAGCTTCGATGTTCACTTGGCGGAATTAAATATTTTCTCAGTTATAGGAGCTACGTTTTACATATTAAAAAATAATGATCTATTAGTTGAATATTTTATTAGTTTTGAAGGTTCCGTATATAAAGAGTGTTATCTGTCTGTCAATCCGTCCGTCACCAGGTACGATTCATAAGATACACTTATGAATCGTGATACTTAGACTGTTGACATTTATACATATATCTATTGCCGCTTTAACAATAAATCTAAAAAATAGAATTAAACAAATATTTAAGGGAGCTCCCGTACAAACATGATTTTTTTTGGAAATAATAATATAAATTCTCATTTTCACGCTCTGGCCAGGCAAACTGCAATGTAGAACTCCGTCACTCAGCCTACCCTGCTATATGCGGGATAGAGCGTGAAGCTGATAAACATCTGATATAAGAAATAAGGCCATACGTTTTTCTGTTTCGCATCGCACCTATCAGTGTTAAACAAATATAATACAATTTACGACGGCGATGTCTAATATATGATCGTGTAAATTCATTCCGCGAACAATAAAGTCGCGTTTAATACAATTACTTAAGGATATATCGTGTTTATTTTGCGAGGCGCGAGTGTTTGACCCCGTATTGTTTTGGTTCGACTTATAGACTTTTGTGGTTTGAGAATTCGATTGATTTCGAATATTATACCAAAAAAAATTTAAAATTTATAATATCTAATTGAATGAGATGGTAATGCATTCAATTTTAAATTTCACATTGTATTTCATTTATAATAATTGATTTATCCGTCTAATGAGACAATGTGCAGTGTTATGTTCCGTCTAATTAGCTTAGTAATAACTGAATTGTAAAATGAAAAGAGTATTTATAATGTACACGTCATAGCAAAATATGTGATCAAAACAATCCATAACAATACTTTGTTTTAATGTCAACTAAAACTTGTATTTTCAATTTAACTAAAAGTATTATAGATGTACTAAATGATAGCTTAACTAATAAATAAATAAGTTTTAATATACACGCACTAAAAATTCCTATAAAGCCATGGCAAACGCAACGGTTGTAGATTGGACTTGAATTATCGGAGAAATTAATTGTTTTCATTTCCTCAGTCCAGTAACAATTCAAAGCACGGCGATTACCTTCGCCACCCAACATATAATGCCTCGAAAAAGCGAGTGGTGCGTGGGAAACGGAGTGTCTTAACACTAAGTTTTTCCTGCCTTAATGCGGAATACAGCGTAAAGTTGAAAAACAACTAAAACAACCATCACTAAAAGTCAAACCATTAACCCGCAGAATCTCAAATCCCATAAACTCATCTCAAATCCCATTCCGCATACAAATATCTTGTTTTTCCATAATAGGGCAACCGCTATAAACTTACGGCAAACACCGAAACGTCGCTATTAACGTACATCAATGTTATTTGTGGGAGTCATTCGGTAAGCGAGAGACGACTACTAAGAAACTAAACTAGCGGGATGAGCTAGCTACTCGTTTTTGTGCGCTTATGTTGAATTATTAATGGATATGTTGGTGTTTTTGGGGATTAATGGGGTTTTTATGTTGGATTTTTATAGGAAAATTGTACTTTTTATTATTATTTATATATGTAGAAAATTAAATGTATTTTTTTAATTTGTAAGTATTTTTTTTACATATAACTATCGAGATTTCCTAAATTTGTGCTTGTGGGAATTTTAAATTGTGGTATAAATTTAATAATATATAATTAAAATATCGACTTATCCCTTACCCTAAGTAGTAATTAATCTCTATGAAAATCATTACATATAGTTAGTGTATCAATTTAGTAATAATTTAACGTTAAGTTAAGTTCCCCCACTCAACACACAATATCATGACTTGTCTAGTCTCCAAAGTGAACAAATAAATCCAAAGTGAACTTTTATGGGACCACCACGAAAAATTGCTTCTAAGAAAATAAACGTAAATAGTAGTCATATGTTAACACAAATGTAAATCTTTTATAGTCACCTTTTTTTTTTTGTTTGAATATACATGATGTTGTAGGATAGAATACAACTCGAAATAACATTCGTAGAGTAATTTTTTTACCGTCACGCAGTATCCCGCACTTAGCATATGAAACCTGGGAACCTAGTGTATACATTCCCTTTCCATTAAGATACTTCCGTTCGTCACTTTCCGCTGAATTCTCGAATTTTGCCTTGTAATAGAGTAATTTACGAAGGAATATCTCTTCGTCCAGAGATTTCCCTATTTTCGAGACCCTTCCCTATTTTGCCAGAATCCTGATGAGAAAATGAAAATAACTCCAGCGGGAATCGAATCACAACCGTGGCGTTTACCATTAGACAGTGCCGCTGCGTCACGATCGCTATCGTTATAAATATATTTTATCATCTATTTTATATGATCTACACAAAGCACCAAACTGAGGGTTCCCCGACCAAATTAATTAATAACACCATCCAAAAATAAACGTCAACACCTCAACATCGATATATTAAACGAAATACGGTCCATGCAGTCCATACAGTCCATTCCATTTGTACCAGCATCTGTCGCTGATCCATCCAGAATGTGCAGACACGACAACTTTACGACTGCGACGATGAAAATATAGCTTTGTGATCGCACTGAGAGTTGCTTGCTAACTCTTTCTAAATAATTTATTGGTGCGTAGAGTGAGAGCGACAAGTGAAACGGTTTGAGGGATTGTTTATTGATTGTGATTGGGACATGTATTTATATAAGTATAGGTGGTAGTGGTGTCCTAGTGTCAAGATACTCCGTTCCCATTAATACACTTCCGTTTTCTACTTTCCGATAAATTCTGAGGTATTACGAGTTGAATGGCGGAACTCGCGATTTTGAATCGTTACCAAACGAAAGAACCAACCAACAACTGGCTAAAATATTTTCTTGTTTATTAATACATTTCTTATGAGTAAAAAACAAGATATTTTACCTAAAAAACAAGAAATTGGAGATAAGCGTGAAAATAATTTCACATTTTATTCGCCACCGGCAGACGGTGTCATCCCTTACATTGGCATTGTCGCCTGCGCGCTGTCGGCGACACGCGTCAGTTGTTACTGCGTTAACAAGCTGCCGATATGTTTGGGGGAAGCTCATTGTGGAGATAGATTTTTTGTAGGGATTTAAGTATTTTTTGTTAGTATCCCTTTTTTTTTTAAAAAAAAAGCAAGATTTGAACCTGTTATATAAAAGGTGCTTACATTCCGCCACATTCAAATTTTCATACTTTTTCTAAAGATACTAAGTACGTAGCCTTTAATTTTTCTACATAAACCTTAAAAATCCGTGGTGGCACTGCATCTGGTTCTAGCGGTGGTGGGTTCAATTCCCGCTCGGGGGAATTATGTCATTTTTTTTCTCGCTATGGTACCATAATAAATAGTTGTGCTCTGCTACGCAGTGTTTCGAAAAATTGGAGGGTATGTGGGCAAAGGAGTATTTTAGCGCGAGGTCCCCTTTGCCCTGCTATATGCTAGTATATAGCATATTCAACCTGAAGCTAATAAATAAAAAAAAATCTAAATATAAATCTAAAGTAAAAGTTCATTTCCATACATTCACCTCACCAAGACGCTTGTTACGGTACGGAGTTTGCATTCAATCCGTATCCGCAGTCAGCGCCCACATCTGGACAATGATGGCACAATAGCACGCTGTTTGTAAAGAAACGAGCGTGACAGCGTGACAGGACAAATTGAACCTGTCACGTCGATTATTATGATAAATAATGAGCATGGCGAATTATTTATAGTTAATAGAATTGATTGTTTGATTGCTATGTCATTTATATCTGTACTAATATTATAAAATTCCGTAGAACAACGAAGAGTTTGGTTAGTAACCAAACTACTTGTTGAAGAACGTTATGGGCTATATTATATCACGTTAATCGTTTCGATGTAACCTGTAAGATGTTCTTGCGATCATATTTATCGTTCTCACTTAGAGATTGGCATACGCAACTCTTAGTTATTATAAAGCTTCTTTAGGATAAATGTGGAAATTGTGTAAACTATAATGGCAAAGAAGGTACGGACGAATATTCGAAGTTATATCTTATCCTCAAGGCTTGCAATGACATTCAGTACTTAAAATTCTATTATTAATTACGTACTATAAAAACAGACAATTTCTTTCTGTTTTATATCGTCATTCCGCCAAAAATCTTTCTATAATTTGACGATAATACAACAATAAGTTGAAGCGGGCGAAGCCGCGTGAGCATCGCTAGTTTACTAGTAATTGGTCTAAATCTAAACACACGAACACACGTGCAGCGAACAACAGAGGTGGAAGCGGATTTCGTCGTACGTTGAAATTGTAAACATTGTTAGTTGGCGTTAGCCGTGCTGTTGTAGATTTTGCGAGTTAAGCTCGATCGCTGGGAATTTGTCTTTGACAGGTGCTTTTTGCTATTTTATTTATTTTCAGTTTTTTTATATCACTGTCAGTGTTCTGTTGACCAGAACGAATTTTGTAACATTTTTTTGTAGTGTCAAAACTTTTAATATATGAAAGTTTTTAGCTAGTATTGTGGTATGATAGTAATAAACATTAAGAATCAGTTAAATATGTAGAAAAAGGCAATACAAATACAGCCATGGGTTTTTTTAGGATTAAATATGTAGAGATAATAAATGATACCTAGACATAGTTGTGGGTTCGATTCTCGTTCGGACTTTGAATTTCACCTTTTAATATTTTGCTTCGTTACCAGAGCAAGTTCTAAGCAAACAATAATACTGAAAAGGTAGGTAGGTAGATAAAGTTCTTTATTACATTAAAAACACGTATAAGTTAAATTACAAAATAATTTATTTATAAAAGTACTTGTATTACTCAGGTCAAGTAATTTAATACATAGTGTAATTTAAACCCTATGAATCGATAAATTGTCAGTTTACGGTGTTGTCAGCTATGGAACTAATTTAATTGCTATTAATATTAGTTTAAGAGGCCGTCCTGGCGCAAGAGCATAAGGTTGTGACTGTACCGTGACGGTTGATGGTTCGATGCCTACTCGAAGACATAAATTATTATTTCTAAATAATTATTCATTTCTTCGCTCTGGCATCAAAAATCTGAGATTTTTGATGCCGTTGAGTTCCGCAACTCAACACGCAATGCCTCGAAAAAATTGGTGGAAAGTGGAAAACTGAATGTCTTGACATTAGGTTCCCTCTGCCTACCTTTCTGTATGTGGAAAGCTATATTTTTTAATTTAATTTTACGCTACTTTCCGTTATAATCACTAGACATTTATGGACATAAAGTTTGTTAAGCATATTACTTGCATAAATTATAAAAAAATATATACATTTCTAATGAAATTACTAACAATAATCAAGTAGTGAAACATGTATGTAACATGTTTCACTTTTAATATTTATATTGGACGGAATAGGCAAAGACCTTATACGTTCTGCCTCATGTTTATTGGTTACAGATAAAAAAAATGTGTTTACTCATAAACGTATTAATTTATTTGAACCTATAACTTGTGTAACTAATTGCGAACCTCCTTTTTTAGAAGTCGGCTGGGAAATAAATCTTTAACAGTCCAAGTAAAGTTGAGTATTTTACGATTATTTGTTGTTTTGCAAAGATAAATTATAAATATGAATGTGGTTAAGATCACTTTTTGTAGATTATGTATTTAAAAGTAAGAAGTAGAATGCTAATCGTGGTGCAGGCGCACAAGCGTGCGTGTTATGGGTTCTATTCCCACTCGAGGAATTAAGTAATATTTTTATTTCCACACTCTGGTAACCAAGCATTAGGGCGTTGAATTTCGCAACTCAACACGGAATGCCTCCATAATTCGGCGATGAATGATGCCGATGATGAATGGGGAACTTAAGTGTCTTAATGGGAATACAGTGTTAAAACACTGGCTGCCCATAGACACCGTATCTATTCCATCTGAAATAATTTTATAGTATACGTATTTTGCACTTGTAAAAAAGATACGGAGTAATTTGAAAAATCACTCCGTCCTTATTGTTTATGTAGTGACTTTGAGGAAATAAAGATTTATTTTGATTTTTTTTGTCACATCTATATCTAGAGAGAGAATAGAGCACAAAAACACATCTCTCTTGCCTCGTCCACTGTCTTCAACCCGAACAACCTCTTCATACATGCCCTGTGGGCAGGTTCTCATCTTTTTTACATGGACTCCCTCCATTAGCTTCGATACTGTATTTCCAAAGTTCGATCAAGGTCACCTACTGCCTCTTTTACCAACTACTCATGCTTCATAAATCATTTTTGCCATTCTCTCCTTACTCATTCTCTCAACGAAGCAAAGAGGCAAGTAAAAACATATTTTTTTAAATAAAGTTGTTGGTATTCATTTCAGCAACCCAAGAACATCGCCAGAGAGATAATCATTTAATCCTTAACTAATAATATAACACATTTTATTACAAAATAACCAACTAAAACCCATTGCTTAAGCCAAATGACTTACAGCAATACAAAATACGCAATAAAAGTAAGTTTGACGCATCTATGTAGGTTAATCTATGGCTGAGTAAGACCGTTCCATTCCGTTAGATTTATAACTCAGTCGACGTTTTAACGATAATACGCGTTTACGAGTATTTATACGTATTTACGTATATTTACGGGCGGCGGGAAAGGTCGGTTTAATTGCGGTATAAAATTCAATTTACAATCACTGATTTATGTTTGAGCGATACGTTACGTTTGTTATGATTTATAGTGAAACGGAATGGAATGGAATGGGTTGGGAGGTTTTGTAAGTGATTGTTTGGGATTGGTTTTTCTTGTTATATAGAATGAGCACGGAATGGGGGACTAAAGTGTCTTAATGAGAACGGAGTGTCTTAACACTAGCTTCCTGGGTTTCCTCTGTCTAGCATGTTGAGCTTAAATTAATGCATTAACCACAACGACAGTAAGTGAGAGAGAATGAAGTGGTGGCGAGTCACTACGTCATTAGGTAGACCTGAGGTTTTCACCGGGTAAATCTATTAAATATAAAGTCATACAAAGCTATTGAGATTGTGTCATGTGTCATACATACTGCTGGTTATTTGACTACGGGAGCGAAGCCGCAAATAATAGCTAGTTCATTATATTTTGCTTGAAAGCTGTAGTAAAATAATTTAAATATATATAATGCAAGAACTATAATCGTAAATCTTACAAATCTACTTTAAAATAGAATGGTATTAATGGAAATACTAGCAGTTTGAAATTTGCGCCTAACACTTAATCATGCGCCGGCGCAATTTAATCGTATGTGGGTTTATTCGAAAGTAATGGCTGCCGATTCCGCTTATATTGTTTTGTTTATTTGCTATTACTTAGGTACCTACGTGAAGAACAGAGCTACGCCAATTTACAATTAAATATTAACTGGTGGTAATTCGTTTTTACGGAAGGCACAATCAGTTAGTATATCATAAAAAATATGAAACCTTTATAACCTAAGGTAAGGTCTTTGATTATACTGATGTCTTCACGGCATAAGGGAATATATAGACGGTAACGTACCAACTTCGGGGCACCGAGCATTGCTCTTCGTATGAAAGCCTTACCTTGCTATTCCAGAATCTCTGGGAGGATGGTAGAACAATATGAATAAAGCAAAACAACGAAATAAAAAAAAAATCTAAAGGTAGACTAATAAGTTAAAAATAAATTAAAAGTAAATAAAATTAACCAATTTGAACTTTTTACTTCATTTAATAAAAGCTTACCAAATATGGTAAGTATAAAAATTAGGTACAATTAAGCCTAGTATAGGCAAGCAATAGCTTTCCTTACTTTACGACATAATTATTATAGCATATGCGTTTTATTTTACAACCCCACTTTAGAACTATTTTTATATTTATCACCAAAAACATATATAATTTGAACCTATAACCATTACGAAGCGGTTGGCACATTGCAACTGCACCTATCCGTTAACTAAGTCCAATCCATGAATACAACAATGTATTACAAGTTTTTACCCTTCCTGTTATCTTATGCCAGTCACGACATTATCATATAAAGGGCTTTACGCGCCATTACGTTCTCGAAGGCATTACAGAATATTTATAAATGCTAAACGTAGCTCAAATGGGTAATGGTGGCCATATATTGTCGATTTGTTATGTGTATGACGGATTGTGGAGAAGTGGATGTGGTATTAGAAAAATTATGTTGAAGAAACACTGTTGAGGCCAGTCGTTGCGCAGGCGCACAAGGGTGTGACTGTACACGTGACAGGTTGTGGCGCTCGAGTAAATAAAATATTGAATATTTAGCGTGGCGTTGGCGTCCGCCTCTTAACTCTGTCAGAACAATGCCTCGAGAATTCGGCGGAAAATGGGAAGCGGAGTGTCTTAACACTGGGCTCCTTCTGCCTTCTGCCTGTGCTGTGAAGCTAAAAATGTATAACATAGATATTTTTCTGATTAATGTGAAAGTTGTGTCAATGATTATTTTATAATGTATGTAGCAGTATGAAGTGGAAAGTAATTGTTGTCAGTCAGTGATAACGGATGACTATTTATGTGTGTGTGTAGTTATTTTACCTTATAAAACTTTATCGTATAAAGTCTATTTAAATATAAACTTTTCGCTGATAAACGTATTTTTTTATATTATTATATATTTTATATAATATAATAAAACAACCTTATGTCTTTTTATATCACTATTATTTTATTATAAAAACACCACCTCCATCGTTCCATACATCAGCGAGTACCGGTACTATCAAGTTCCTGGCATTACTGCGTGCGACCGTCTTCAGCTATTTTAATTGATATGTCTGTCGTTTCACAGACTTTCAATTAGGGCTAGTTGGACGTCTTGTATAGAAATTAAATAGTATAAAAGTTTCTAATTTTTTATTCTTCTTCTTTCTTTTTTCTAAGGTGTATTTTGCCAAATAGGAAGTAGTGGTTGTAGGTTCAATTCCCACTCGTGAGAATGAATATTAAATTTCCTGCTCTGACGAGAAAAAATGCGGCGGTGAATTCCTTTTCTTTATTATCTATGACTGCTATTATATGGTTTAGGCCCCTAACTTCAAGTAGGGGCCCAAAACTATAGAGAGAATCTAAAAACGTCTGCGTAAAGAAGTGTTGATAAGTTACTGTTCTGTTCTTATTTTATGCTTTATACTTTATACAGATTAACAAAAGTTGTTTAATTTTTCTTTAGAAAATTTAGATTTTAACACGTAAAATGGAAAATCCCATTTTATTCTGTCTTTGTAGGAATTTTTCAAAATTCCTCTCTCCACATCTACTTATATGCCGATTTTAAGCTTTTTGAGTCTAGTAGTTTCGTCTATATTCCGCTAATCAGTCAGCAACAGAAGTCTTCTACATATAGATATTTAAAGATAGTCATAAAATTCAAGCGTTAGAGATTTCAAACAACACGCCCACCTAACAAACAATTAAAAAACACAAAACAATCGTTCAACATTCAACCTACAAAATTCCATTAAAAAAAAACGATGCTATCGAAATCAAATAACGCACCAAAAACATAAAATTCGAAACAAAATGTCCACACAGAAGACCTTAGATACCAACATTAATACATTTGACACATTACAGTGACAATAAAATGATAAGATCTGATCATTTGGTCGGCAGCTCGTAAACAGCGATGTCTCACAAAATAAATAACTGGCCCGAGATAGTATCTTGTACTTCGGCGAGTATTTGATGACATGGTTTAAAACCAGTAGCGTTAGTTGTTTAGGGATTTTGAAATTGTTCAAAAATATATATACTCCTAATTATTTTTATTAATTTTAGACTTTGATTGTAAATGCGGGTTCAATTTCTTTCGGGGGAAATAGTGATTTTGTTTTACTTACTTTGACAACAGAATGAAACTCGATGGTTGAGTTCCATCATTCAACACGTGGGTTCCCGAAAAGTTGGGTGAGTAGTGCGAGAAGAACAGAATGCCACAAATATTAAAGTTTTGAAAAGCTCTACATACGTACATAGAGCCACTTAAGTATTTTTTTTTGTTGAGGAAGGAAGTGAGATATTACACTTAAGTATCAGATTAATATTACAAAAATGTACAGTCCTCTATACTATTTAATTTAGTTAACATAATTTATTCCATAAAAGCTGTAAAAAATTTGGTTATTTTCAATGTTCTCTGTCCTCTATATTATTTAATTTAGTTATCATAATTTATTCCATAAAAGCTGTAAAAATGTTTATTTTCAAATTATTTATTTATGCATAAAGTTTAAATATTTTAAAAGTATCTTCGTGTTTCTTTTTATCTACTCTACAATAAAATTCAATGACACCCAACACTCCATAAAAAACTCTAAAAAGCACCATTAATTCTTAAAATACAATCGAACACAAGTAAAATATTTCTTATAATAAATTTCAAAAAGCTCCACCTATAAACATAAATATAAATACATAAACAGAAACAGAAAGAGCAACCGTTTGGACTGCACGTTATAATTATCATTTAAATGACACCAGCCGCGTTACAACTTGACAGTTGACAAATGTAATGACGATAGAGGGGACGGTGACAGCGCTTTGAGAATTTTTATGTCCTCATATCCAATGTTTTATATGACCGTGTCAAGTCCTCCTTAGTTGGTTAGCTTTGGTGGGCGACTTTTAGAAAGTAACCTCTAAATTTATAAGGATAGAGCTCAAAGTGCTACTTTTTGGGATATAAAGTATCTTGTATATTTTTACACTGTCATACGTGAAAACAAAGATAGTATTGCTTGTTTTTTCATATTATACATATCTTATTTTTTAGATAGTAAAGTCTAATTTGCAACGACAGGTAGTTTTAAAGATTTTAGGTTTAGCATCAACGTTGTCAATGCCTTAGTCGTAAAAGCGAGTCGATACCTAATTGCGCGTATAGATACCGCTCTATTTAATTTCCACTTGATTGGTATATTGTATGTGGAGTATTCATTACTATGAATTGTTTTACAGTTAACAGTTTTTGCTGTAATACTCATTGTTTTTTAAAGGCTAAGTAATTTTTATTAATTACTTACATTATATATACTACGCTTGAGGAACTAAGGCACTTAAAAAGCAACATTTCATCTGTTCGTCTGCAAGTTAATGTTGAAATTATGTTTATTTTTGTTTTTATTGTAAATTATTGTTGTTTCAATTGAAATGTAGGGAAGTTCTTGTTATTTGTTGTATGTTGTTTTTATAATGATATCTACCTATATGTTGCAGGAATTGAATATGCAACTTTCATGTATATTTGAATTAAATTATTGAAATAACTTTGTTTTTGTGCTTCACACTGTACCCCGGAAGTAGGCAGAGAGAACCTAAGCACCGAGTAATAGACTCAGTTCCTATTAGGACACCTCCGTTCTCTACTTATCGCGAAATTCTCGAAGCAATGCGTGTTGATTAGCGAGTCCAACAACTCTCTGTTCTTAATTTTCCGCCCAAATTCCTGATATTGCGTGTTGAGTAGTGGAACTCAACTTAAACATTGCTTCAAGCGAGGATAGGTATCTTTATGTGATAACACTTTAGTAACATCAATTTTAGTTTTATATGGTGTTTAGATAATATTTCTTTTTATTAATCATATTTCATATAAAGCTTAATTATACTACCACATACACCTAAAATTGATCTCAGATTGCACTAATAGTGTTGGAAATTAGTTATAAATTATCTATTAAATAGTTAAATATTTGATTCTCTCACGTCCATTTTATAACAGTTAAAAGTTAAACTATTATCAACTTTGTCATGTAATCTGACACATCACTAGCTCCTAACTAGGTCGAGGGTGCACTGGGAACTGTGAAAGTTGAAATGTTCTTAGTTTTAAGCTGTCAAGGAATATTGCGTTTGCTCTTTCGAATATTTATCAAAACTGTATTGAAGTAATGTAATTAAGTAACTGACCATGGTGGCTCAGTGGATCACTACAATGCCATTCTAGTATTGATTATGGATTCGATCCCCAGTCAGGAAAATTTAGTTTCCCGTTCTGGTATAAAAACTGCCGTCACTAAACAATAATTTAGGTGGAAAATGCGAAATAGTTAAAAGACTGGACTACTGGCCTCTATCAGTGACAGATACGGTTGGACAGTCTGATGGCGGTTAACTTAGGTACTCTTTTTAGGAAATGATAAGTGCTCACCGCCAAAAACTAAATATGCAAAATCTAGTTAAAAATAAACTTAAATACCCCCTAAATAACACTAAGTGTAAACCAATCACAACGGACGAAACAAACCGTTCCCGATAATAATCTAGAGGGCAAACGCGTAAATATCGTAACGACGCGGTCGATCGCAGATAACTACCGCGTGTTTTACGTTCGAACGTCCGAGCTGTGATCGAGATATGACGATTTATCGTAAACGCTACGAGGCATCGCGGCTACTTGAGATGTTTGAGGCAAAGATGAAGGGAATATAGATTATTTATTTATTAATTGAAATAGAAATATATGATTAAATAATAGATTAAAGGTAGAATGGAGTGTCTTGATATCTAGTAGGTTCTCTCTCCGCTGTATGCGGGATACAGCGTGAAACTGAAAAAATGAATTAGGGCACCAAGGAAATACAATTAGAGTAATTGAAATACGGGAAATAATAGCTAATTTATGCTAAATGTGCTAATTGCTATATGCTAATTGCTAATATATGCTAACCTAATACTCTTAAGTCATTATTCTTCAATTTGAAAGAAAAGTTTCTGAGATTAGCGATAAGATATTAATATGTACAAACACAATGTTGCATCTACAGCTGCATAAACAAATAATCTTTGTTAAATTCACTTCGAAAAATTTGTCTGTTGAGATCTTCGAATGGAAATAGACGTGTGATATACGAGTGCGAGCGTTCGTAAACAGTTTAAACCGAGATTTATGAATAACCGAGATACTGAGTATCTCAATGAAAACACTCTTATACACTTGGGCGCAGTAAAAAATGAATTTTATGTGTAATTTTGATATTTAGCTACATATATTGTATGTTGTTCTTTTGTTATGTTATGTTTATGATATAACGTGTTTTAAGAATCGCGAACTGTCAATAAATTTCCAAAGGTGCCGTGATCCGCCTTTTCAGGATGAATCTGTTTTTATTTGGAACCATACGGGAGCACACACTTTAACAATATATTGAGCTAAAATACTATATAACTTTCACTTCTTTGGGACCATTGCCATAACTTAATTTCTTGCACATGAACAAATATCGAATAATATTTCACATTCTGCAAGATTTCAGTTTTTAAATTTTTCAATAATTTGATAATATATTTACATTTGAAATGATAAATTTTAAGGTGATGGATTACTCTTGTATGCGAGACAATCCCTCTAGGTTTGACGCTTATTGCCATACTTAACTTTCAGCGTTACAATTTCTGCAATGAAAAAAAAATGTGGCACTTCTTTCCTATAGCCATTATTAATTTTTACCTCTACTCTACTTCACTCCACCACTTCCTCCTCACACCTCCGCCACTTTTCTTAACAAAATATAGAGCACAGTGGCTATATCTGAATGTACTTACTTCAACTTCAACGGTCTTGCGCGGGCTGTTCCACTTAAAATATTTCAATAATATTTTAAAGGGTTCATACCGATATCTAAATTTAAATATTTCTCTCGCTATTAGAAGTCGATTACTATAAAAAAATGTTTGACCCACCCTAATGTAGATGTCAAACTCATAACCTCTTTTTTTTAAGTTGGTAAAAATGGAAAAAGAAAATATGATATAAACAAAAACATCTGCTACAAAATTATTCTAAAACCAAAATTAAAATACAAAACCTTAACTGTATTGACGAAGTATGCTCTCTTTTAAACATAATAGTTACCATGTGATGCGCTGACGGCTTTGTAGTTCCTGATATATGGTTGTACCGACTTACTTTTAAAATATTTTGATATTCTAAGTGACGGGCCAATCTGTGGGATATATGAAGAACACGTGTCAAGAATGAAGAGAATAATGACTGTTTAGCGTTCCCCCTCCGAGTTATAGCTAATTAGGCGAATGTTTATCATTTTGTACTCAACGTATACGGTGATTTGTAAAATAAATATTGACGTGGGTATTTTTGGAAATATTTTACAGTGTTTGGTGTAAATTTTAGTATTTTTTTACGGGATTTTGGGTTGAAATTTGCGGGACAGCGTGTTATTGTTAACGTCGTCGATTTGTAGGTTCTTTTCTATTTGGAGTAATAAACTGTATTTAAATTACCTTTATTTTTCCGCTACTCAATACGCGACGTCTATAAAAATGGGGGGTGCGGGTGGATTAAATAGTTTTAACACGAGGCTCCCTATGCCTGCCTTACTATATGCGAGATAAAGCGTGATACGTATTTTATAAATAAATCTAAAACCTCATAATTTATACCTACTGATTTTAAAACGTTTGTATAACAGAAATAATTTTATTGAGAAACATCAAGATTCTGAACGCAGACGCCAACATTACTTAGACACTAACTGTAATTTAAATGCACAGTGCTTACAAACATTCAATTTTATTTCATCAACAAATAATTTTGTATTGAAAAGTATAAAACACTACTTCTTTTATGGACAGCTTATATAAACTATATATTTTATCTATAAAATAAGGTCATCTTGGCGCAGTATTATCTCTGACTCTACAAGGTTGTAGGTTCGATTACCACTCGGAAAAGAGAACTGTTTGCGTTGAGTTCCTCCACTCCAAATATAATTTCTTGATTTCGGGGGAAACCTAAACACAAAGGGTTGTAACATAATGATATCTTTGTCTGCTCAATTTTTTTGCGCCGTAGCCCACATTTAGTAGGCAGGGACCTTGGGAACCAGGTGTTTAGACATTCCGTTATCATTAAGAAACTGTCGTTCCCCGGGTGTTGAGTGGCGGAATTCAGCATTGCTCTTTGCATCGTTATCAGAGCGAGGAATAAAAAAATATTAAATATTTCATTCCCTCGAGTGCAAATCGAATCTACAACCTGTCCTTTCATTTACAATTGCACATTTGTCTCCCTGCGCCACAACTGTCTACTCTATCGGCCTACAATTAAAAAAATATTGAACGCGATAATTGTGTGTTCCAGCTTCCAATGGAAGATACGTCTTTAGAACAAATGGAAAGTCAAGAACGGACCAACTTATACCCAAATTTACAGTGAAAGACTGTGTTCCTTTTACAGTAGGTACGGTCAGCAAGTCGTGCCCGCCCTGAAGCTAGCTGTAGATGATTGCACAGATTTGACTTTAAAGATTTTCTTACTTTCAATTAGTTTCTTCCGAAGTCAACGTTGCGCAAAGTCTTGATGACCATACTGTGTAAAATATTTTTTCAAAACTGGCTATCAGAAACGTAAAATGTTGGATAAACTTATATTTAAAGCCTTTTAATACGTAATCTAAAGATACAACGTTATGGGAAGTTTATTCTAGATAAGAAGCGTTTAGCATAATTTGTTCGTTGACAGTATTTGCTACTTTGCATTAGTTAAAGGATGTCATTAATATTGATAGAAATCTATTTAGACTTTCTAAGTGTGTAATTAGTATAACTCGTTATTGATTTTTTTTTAATTTTACGCTTTTTCTCGCTTAGAGGGTACCCAGAGGGAACCTAGTATTAACACACTCCGTTACCAATTTTCGAAGTATTGCGTGTTGAGTGGCGGAACTCAACACCACGATTTGTCTTGTTAGCAGAGCGAGAGAATGTAAATAGTACATTTATCCCAATGGCAATCGAAACCACAATCATCGCGTTTATAGTGAGTCCGTTCTTTAATTTCTAGCCAATTTCGATACATTGCCGTGCTTTTTCAAAATGAAAATTGGTTAATATCCATTACCTAAGTGAGAATTGAACCCGTATCTACCTCCTTTACATTCAGATACAGTCCCACTGCTCCACTGTGGATGTTTACATAAGTATTTTTAATCTTGTAAAATATTTTGACATTCATCCCCTCAGAATAGGATAAACAGCCTTTTGTGTTGTAAGAGTATTATTTTTATTTGTCAAAAAAGTATTTAATATAATGGCTAATAGTTATTGTTTATTTTAAAGCTAGTACTTCGAAATAATAAAAAGGGGGACTCTACTTTACATTTTTATACAACGGTTACGTGTGTCATACATTCTTTAACTATGTGTATTTTAATATTATAATTGAAAATTTGTTTACTTGTACGCCCTGATCTCAGGAACTACTGGTTCGAATGAAAAAAAAACTTATTTTGTTGGTTGGTTCATAATACAGATAGGTGGAATAATTTTAGTATATTTTACGTGATGGGGTCAAGCCCATAAGCATCGTGTAAAGTCATACTTATGGTGCCCCACAGCCCTTCGACGGCGTTGGGCCTTCTCCATTTTCGAACAACGCACTTGGCACTAGCCAGACTGGTGGAACGAAAGTAATTTTAAGTATAAGCAGTTCCCCGAGGGGAATCGAACCTGCAGCCATCTCGTGCCACACACTTTTCACTGTCCCGTGATCAAAGAAATAATTTATAACATATAATTACAATGATATTAGTTTTACAATGTTGCATTATAATTATACAGCTGTCTTGTCTCGTTTGTTTATAGCAAGTACATCGATGAATATTTTATTTTATATACGAATCTACAACGTCTACTAATTAAGTTTATTCAATATAAATTAATATAATTAATCATTTATACGATATTAGAATATTTTTTATAATTTTGATTAATTAAAAGATTAATTAAAGGTTCCAATCCATAATAATTCATAAAAAAATATGATTATGCTTTTTTTTGGCTTATAGAACTTTTAAATTCTAAATATTATCTCCAAAACCAAGGCTAAACGTTTTGTATTCTAACACTGAGCCCCCCATTTCTTTATTTCATGACAAAATCATAAAAAACTATACACTACTTATAGTCCAAAGTAAAATACAACCAACAAAGTCCAAGCACTTAGCATTGCAGTTATTTTTCAAGCAGCCCTTTCATACAGACCCTTTCACCCTTACAGACTTAACTCGCTATCACCCTGTATAAAAAGGACGGCGTTATCAGTGGACTCGTAAAGAGCTTTATGTTCTTCCGACTTCCTTGCCACCTGTATAGTGTTCTTTGAAACGTGTTTGTCTTTTTTTACCTTCTTTATTTGCCATGATAAGACGTTGTTTAAGTGTTTTTCTTTGGGGAGGTATTTAAAAATTATTTTTTTATGCAGAAATTGTTTTTTTCAAGCCGTTTCGCTGTAAACGTGACAGTTGTGACGTGACGATTTCGAGTAGAGGGTCTAAATAATTTTATTTTCTCACTTTGGTGACAACGCGTGGCGTTGAGGTCCGCCACACAGCTTGCAATGTCTGGAAAATTAGAATGAGAGCGGGGAATGTCAACACTGGCTTCCCTCTACTTGTGCGTGAAGCTGGAGAATTAAAGTCACGACCGGTATATGTCAAAATGAATAAACGTTATTTTGCATTAGACCGTCATAACGTATAAAGAGCGACGCGTGTTTGTCAGTCTGTCTGTCCGCCATAAAGCCCTGTCTTCATCTAATGGATTCTGTTGAAATGTTTACACAATATATGAAGTTTCTTTGAATCAAAATGAAGGACTTTTAATTTATATTTTTTTTTCTTTCTTTCATTCGGTGTGCTATTGTTTTTGTAATCGTCTTTGTGTTGGAATTTTAATGTATTTATTTGGTGCATTCTTTTGGTAATGGGTTGATAGATTGGTTAATTTTGTTTCAAATTTGTTTTGTATT
>JAKRZM010001257.1:417453-442113 GCA_036379175.1 Heliconius cydno galanthus
AAATCCTTATTGAAACTACGAAAATGCGGGTTGCATTAGGGTTTAATTAATTTTCACATTATCTTAAGTGCTTTGCAAACATACATTATATGAATAATCCAGTAGTAAAAGCGGGCGAAGCCGCAATAGGGTCGCTAGTATCAATATAATATGACAATATTTCATTTAATATCTTTATTATGCTGGCGTCTGGTTGTAAACGCAACGATAACGGGTTTGATTCCCACTTTGTGGAAAGAATTATTTTTATTTCCTCGATACAGTTTTAAGATAAAGAACGGCATTGAGTTTTGCCATTCAACACGCAGTCTCAAAATGTGTGGAAAATAGTAAAAACCGAGTGTATCACTAGATGCCAACTCTGCTATATGTGAGATATAATGTAGGGCCTTAAAAAACTTGATATTCGTTCTTTCTGTAGATTATGATATTTATAAATAAATAAATTATAATGTTATGTTCTTATAAATTGGCTACCAAAAGTAGAATTTACAGTGCTTATTATAATTCTTAACATAACTAACCTTTTAAAACATCCACATAAGGCTACAAATATGCAATTATATAGATAGACTTGTAAAAATAGCATTATGAATAATTTACTAAACTACTTACAGACTTAAGTAAAAAAATTCAAATATGAATAAAATAGTATGAGTATAGACTTTTTTGATACAAATTAATAAAAAAACTAATTACAATACTCTTCCAATTCGTCTCCAATTCCCTGATTAGGGGCAGGACAAGATCTGACTGTGGCGGTTGTGGGTTCCCAATTCCCATAGAACTTAAAACAATTATTATCATTTTCTACCTCTGAAATAAGCCGGGCATTGAGTTCTGTCACTCAACACGCAATATCTCAAAAATTGGGCAGAATGTGGGAATCTGACATACTGTCATAACAGCCTACCTATTGAGGTATCCCTCTGTCTACCGTATTAGACCATGCGAGATACAGCGTGAAGCAATTCAAACTCAGCTCACAGACAGAGTTACCGTAACTAAACCACAACATCTAATAATTATAAATTATTAATAATAACTAAAATGGTAACACTTTTCCCTTCCACAGTACAGGCGGCGCGTCAAAGAGGCGGCTTCCTTTGACCGGCTCCGACGGTAGTCAGATGTGACATCGGAACTTATAATGTATTTTACGGATAACTTTGTAGAGTCATCGTTTAGGCTCCGAACGATAAGGTTTCAGTTATGGAATTGTAAGAAAATTGTTTTTTTTTGTTTATCTAAGTTTTGAGTTTCAAGTATTTTTTGAGACCTAGTTTTAGACAGTCCTTTCCTGATTTTTTTTTAAATATCGATATTTGAGAAGACGTTTAAAAATTTTAACGTAGCAAGATTTCAACCTGCACCTCTTAGAAATCTCTAAATACCACTAGGCTATATGTTCAAATCCCGCTACGTTTAAATTTTTACACAGTTCTTCCCTAGGTGTGAAATAACACTTTAAATTAAAAAAATAAATAAACAATTATAATCTAATCGTTGTTAAACAATTTATTAAATAATAAGTTCCACTTAATATATTCTTTTATATCACAAGGATCATTTAATTTGACGTTTCTAAATATTATTGCTCATTTCAAACACCTATGTATAGTCCAAGTTTAGCTCTTATATGAATATTCTAGTGTTAAATTTACTTTCTCTTTTTTAAATATTTGAATATATAATATAATGAAATGTCTTTTAAATATAATAAAATGATTTGAGGCCGTCGGTGCGCAACTGATACGCGACAGTTGTGGGTTCGATTCCCACTTGGGGATCGAATCGATCGGGATCGAATATTTAATATTTCCATTTTTTCTCTCTGGAAATGAGGCAAAACGCGGCGTTGAGTTCCACAAACAACATACAAAGTATAATTTATTCATTATAACCTTCTAGTATTCAAAACACATTTAAAAAATCTAAAAATGAAACGAAACCACTAAATTATACATTTAAATTATGAGTTGGCAAGAATAATTAATTTAAAACAGTAATAAATAAGTACTAATTTGTAATAAATTGTGATAATTTCAAATACGCGAACACATATTTACTTTGCTAATTTACCATATTATTATCAATAATGCCCAACGGAAACCATTAGTTTTAGATTGTATTTATTATTCTGTACTGTACCGTCATTGAACTCTCGTATGAGGTATTTGAGGTTTATCTAAGGGTTAAATATATTTATTTTTTTCTATTTTAGCAATAAACTTCTCTCTCTTCTCCTTTTTAGTTTAGCTTTAAGATGTATAAAAATACAAGAAAAAATATATTTTCTTATGTTTAGTATAAAATAAGCTTACGAGTATATAATTGTATGTTACACAACTTAAAATATATATTACGGCATATAATATAGATCTCCTTTAACTTCTACCAAAGTCAACGAATGATGATAAAAATTCATAAAATAATCATTGTATACAGTCAAATTATGAACTTTCATAGCTTTACGCGATCTAATTTTCTACAAATTATAAAAGTCTTTCTAATATTCATGAGTTTTACTTAAACATGGTCTTTAGTAGTGGCAAAATTACAAAAAATCTTAATTAAGACGCTCCGTTACTCTCTGGTGGAACTCAACGCCGCCACAACCGTCATGTTTCTTGTCAGGCGCTGCGCCACGACGACCTCTTCTTCATTGATTGAAAGAAAAGCTCTACTATAAAATACGTATATGACAAAACTATTTCTATTACATAATAACTGAATTAACATTAAAACATGAAATATTATGAAAACAAAACACAAAATAATAATCTAAAGTCCACAAGAAGTGATATAAAAGTCAACGTATTGCTAACGTTCATAATATTTCAACGCCGACCAAAGCTCATGATGTATGGCGACAGACGGACAGATAAATTGCGCATAATTTATTATATAGAAGCTGGTTCGCTCCTAATTATGGGTGTTGCAAACTTGACTCACGGGAGAGAGATTTGTGATTGTAGCACGTTTATTATGAAGCTTGCGGCTGTGAAATAATAGTTTATATTTATAATATGACTCTTGTAGCGCAGCAGCTCAGTGACCATCTGTAAACGCGACGGTAGTAGGTTCTCTCTCTGTTAACATGACTAAACGCAGCGTTGAACTCCGCCACTCAAATGTATTATTAATATAATATGGAATTTTGATTTAGTTTAGATCCCTTTAAAGAGTTTATTGTCTGTCTGCCTGTGTCTATTGCGTATTATTTATATGGTTATGCGATATTTCCAATTTTTGGTCCGATATCCACTAGGGGCAATGGTTATCTATTTAAAGGAAATTCGGCGCTTTTATCCGCCACATACATGTATAAAATTGTATATAAATGTCTCTTATATAGATAGTTGGCAATAATGAATCACAAATTGAAGAAAAAATATTGAAAATAAACTTAACTATTTATATTTTAAAAGGAAAAAAGGAGAAAACAAAACGAAATGATCAAATTAAATATTTACGTATATTTTCCATTTTTATGTACTTTTCAACAACAAATTGTAAACAGATATTGCAGCTATTACAATGATATATTCCTAGTACGCACAATCCACTTCCGTGATAATGAAGGTATTGGGCATATATTATAAACATTAATTTTTAAAAACGGTGCTTGACAAAGCTTTTAGTTCGAAAGCTTTTTGTTCTGAACATTTAAAATTTTATGAAGAAAAAATTGGTGCAACAAAACGGGCTATAAATCATTAAGGTTAACATTTAAGAGATTTTAGCGAACATCAAACAAAGTAAGTGTTAAAATCGACAAAAATAATAGTCAAAAATATTATAAGAAATACAAAAACACATTTTAACAATCACTAATCGTAACAACTTAAATTACAAACTATTTAAATTACGTCACTATATAGATTTGGTACATAAAAATTGAGTTATTCTAACTAGAAAATACCGCACCGAAGCGATAGCGGGCTCAGTGTGTGCACTACGACATTACAAGTTAGAGATCACAGCTGTCGCGCCCCGCGGGGCATCGTTCGATGATATGAGCCGACTAGAAACTAAAGAACTCTAACATATATTTACACTGTCCTCAGTTTCGAATGTCCTTTTGGCATGGGCGTTACTGATCGGCGCCCCCCTTCTTGTTCTCGTGGAGCGCCGACGGTCCTCAAGGATGAAGCGGCCGCGGCCCGAATAAAGGATATGATGGGAAGTACGCTGCGAGTGAAGGATGAGGCGGCAGGGGGAACGGTAGCGGTGGTGACGACATCAGGTGAGACGGCTTGCTGTATGGGTGGAACCGAGGTGTCAGAGGCGACAGTGGAGGCGTTGGGTAAGTCCTTTGTAGGAGCGGATGTGTAGCGCTCAACATAGACAAACTTGGACTTGATTCCCCACTCGCAGTATGTGATCTCAGATGTTGTAGAAGTTCTTCAGATGTAGCGAACCTCTTGCCACAGTATGCAGAATCACCTGCCATCCAGCTACATACAAATGGGAGTTGAGATGCGGCAGCTAAAGCAGCCAGTTGTGCGTGCGCGTATGCAGCAGCAGCGGGATGACCACTCGGTAAAGAAAACGGTGTTTTGGCGTGATCACACTGGGCACAGCCGGCTGGACAAACTGCCGATTTAAGTAAATGAGAACTGAGTGAACATCCCGTACAATATGGATCTCTACAAATACCTAAGTCACTGCCTGGTGCCTTCATTCTGGCGTATGCTAAATATGGATTTAAACCATTTTTTAAAGCTTGATGTTGCGCTGCCATCAAACTGCTCGTCATCAGATCCATGGGCAGTGGGAATCCAGTTGGGGGTAGTCCGCCAAGAAAAGCTGACGAGGAGACAGGTACACTTGATTTGAAGTTAGATGTTTCTTTGGTATCAGCGGACGGTAATGCACTTGGGTATGG
Organism: Heliconius cydno galanthus; assembly: GCA_036379175.1. Taxonomy (NCBI): domain Eukaryota; kingdom Metazoa; phylum Arthropoda; class Insecta; order Lepidoptera; family Nymphalidae; genus Heliconius; species Heliconius cydno. The sequence goes on from JAKRZM010001257.1 coordinate 422,345, forward strand.
TAACTTGGACGACGGATTACTTGAGTCAGAATTCGATTTGCCTTGAGCAGGTGAGTGTAGAGGACTGTTTCTTTCATCGGATTTCTCTGAAGGTGTTTTACGGTGCGCCGATGGCGACGTCCTTTGGGAGGATGAGCTTTGGTTGCTGTTACATCTTGCTTGGACCGGTGTAGTCGAAGCGCTTCCCTTCGATGATGGAGTTTTAGAGTGAGCGTTTACCGAGGACGCCCTATCCTCCGGCGTCCTAGTCTTTTCTCTCGTTAGGCACGATTCATAAGGCTTAAAACTGGGTTTATTATCCATATGCACTGGTTTTTCGTCGTATTTCTTACTAGCTTTTTCCGCAGCGGAGATGAGCTTGGGGTTCGGCGTGTCAGCACCAATCGCGCTGCAGGTCTGCGCCAGTAACGCCAGCGGGCTCTTTTTCGCGTCGAGCTGCAACAAAGAGGTTTATGAAATGAAACGTCGGTGCGAGTGACGGCACAAAGGGAGGGAGGCAGGGGGGTCCAATCACGCGGCCGATGCGCCATTACCCGCGCCTGGCAGCCGTCGGCCCCGCTTGACATCTCACTCGGCTCCCGCATCATGTAATCTCGCAGTGAAAAGGCCAATTTGTGCCGCTGTATTTGCGGCGCGCCTGTACTTGCCGCGCTGTCACGTCTATTATCACGACGCGTTACTTTGAGTATTCGGGGGCGGATTTTGTTTTATGTTTGGCATGTGTTAGTCGCACGGAACTATTCAATTTCCATTTAGTCTCTGACACGATTCCAACAAGACTTGAATAAATATATTTGAATGCGTAATTTGTTATTTAAATGTTTTTTATAGCTATTATATCATTATATAAACTATAAATTTACGATAAATTCTATTATTAAGATAGCGTCGGACCATTAACTTTTATATAACTTACCAAGTACAAAGTAATTATGATAAATTAACTACAATTAATATTTTTTAATATTCAAAGCCAAACTAATTAATTGAGTAATTTCTGATAATTACTATAATCAACTCAATAATTATAGTGTCATTTTTGTTATATAATTTTAGTCAATAATTTAGTTAAATCGCATAAAGAACGATTAATAAACTTTAAAATTAGTCGACTAATATTAGTATCGAAATAATTTATCACGAAAATAACGTTTCGCTTCATAATACAATCAATCATTTTAAATTGAATGTCTCAGTCCGAGTGTTGCGTGTTTTATGGCCTTGTTTATCGTCTTGAAAAATTATTTTCTTGGATATTTTTTTGAGCCAACACTTTAATTAATTGTTTAAACGTATTTACACAAAATGTTTTATGTTTGACTAAAATACGCTTATAATCGATTTGATTTATTATGTTTTTTTGAGTTTAATATCGAGATTAAAATATAAAACAACTTTCAATAATTTTTATTTTGAGATCTTTTTGTGTATTTTCAAATAAAAATATGTAAATCTAGCTAACTATAAATATATAGAGTTTTTACGTTTTCTTGTTTACTACTGTCAAATATTCATTACAAATGTAATTTTACAATAATTAGGAACTAAAACAATTACGCAGGTTTACCTTGAGTATAGTTTTCGTCTCAATTAATTTGAAAATTGTTATTGTGAATTGTTGAAATAAGGTTTTTATAAGTATTTTGTACTTATTGAAATTAAAATAATATTGATATCAATCGTTTTAATTAAATCAAAAATATGAGCTACTGACAGTTGTGAGTTCGGTTCCAATTTTGGGTAGACCCCTTGGGGGAATAAATTACTTTCGTTTCCTCGCTTAGGTTACAAAACAAAGCGACGTAGAGTTCAGCCACTCAACACGCAATGTCTCGAAAATTGTAAGTGGGAAACGAAATCTCTGAACGACTTAACACTCACTGTGCTTTGTCATCTCTCTTATGTATGGGATACAGCACAATATGATATTTCAGGAATACTATGCAGATTGTGGAACTTTTTTTTATTTCGATGAGAAAATGTATTTTTATTTGTATGCTAGTTATATTACATATAAGTATATTTTCAAATTAAATTCAAATTTAGCCATATTTTTGTATATATTTTGTATGTTTGTAGTACAATATTATTTTTTAAATTTTAATGGTATATTTTTGATTTTGCAGTTTTTTTACAATTTTTAAATAGTCCTTTTTGAAATATATTTAAGGGTTCCAATTAATATATTACAATTAACTCGATAATATTTTGTTTTAAAGATTTTTTTCATTTTATTATCAATATATCATATTGTGTAATTAACTTTGAAAAACTTACAGAAGCTCGAGAAAATACATATTTAAAAATATTATTTTTGATCGTTACACCCCAAATAAAATTCAAATATAATTTACCACTCTGAATTGTGTGGGATTTAAAAAAAAAGATTATTTAATTAATTCTTTAAATTTACTTATAAAAATCGCACAAGTTATTAAATCCAACTAACTAATCTACACTTTTCCAACATAAAAAATTAAAACCTACCGTAGTTGGCAACGGCGATAAATAATCCGGTCTTAAATACTGATTGCTTGACGTGAGCATTGTGCTCCACAAAATATTATCCTTCTCCAGTTTTTTTTTTCAAATCTTATATATCACTATCACGATCACGCTGTATCACATCACTCCACACACGTCTTTACTGTACGACGTTCGGCGTTGGACTGAGGTCTCGCTTCCCCCCCACCACTGACACGTTGTCACTTCTGTCGCCATTTTTGCATTTTGTATACTTTGCGGGAGCTTACCGCCTTGTGCCCCACTACTTGACACCCTGTTAAATGTCTCAGTCACTGTCTCACTCTAGCGGTCTGATGAAAGGATTTTTGTATGAAATATGTATGTTTGTATGGGTGTGTGTGGGTGTCGGTTGTATGGAACGGAAGTTGATTTTTGGTAATGAGCTTTGTTGAGCTTTTCTGTTTGATTTTGGTTTTTGTTGTTTTTGTTTCTAAATGCTGTGGTTTTTTTTAATTGAAATATTTTTTTTTGTGTTTTTACATGTATGAAATATCTTGTATATTGTTATTTATTTTTTATTTTTCAATCTTTTAGTCATAATTTATTTTCATACAATAATTTAAAAAAATATGAATTTGTTTAAGTTACAGTAAAAAATATGTATTTTTATACTGAAATCTTTTAATTTCTAGTAATTCAAGTTTTTGTTCATTTATTTAGTTTTTTTATAAAGAATACTCAGTTTTCGATATTAGTTACGCTTTCAAAAAGCTCTCATAGATGTCGTTAGTAGTGTACGTAGACAATTCCTCATGTCAGTCAACCTCATTGAAAATATTGAAGATTCTAAATGTAGCCATATATCAAGAATTCATTCATTCATTCTAAATGTCAATGATGATACATACATATCGATTTCTCAACTATGGAGGAGTGACTTTGTGCACAATGTCATGGGTCCCAGGTTGAATTAAAAAAAGGAGAAAAAATGCATATTGTTTCTTTTGAATTCTTCCCTTTCTTTTATGCAGTATATAAGCATTTTTGCTCTCTTCTTTTTTATGGTAGTGTTAAGACACTCTGCTCTCTGTTTTCCTTTTGCGCTTAGTGATGGAACTCAAAACTTTCTAGAGTAGGAAACAGTAAAATAATTCATCCCCTGAATTGCGATCGAACCCATGGCCATCATTTATACAGCCAGACCCTACCTCACAACTTAAAAAGTATTAAAAACTATTTTCATACTGTAAAAACATTTATGAATTCCCAATTCACGTATATTTACATTTTTTTTATGACAAAAATAATGTAAAATATGAGTTTTTAATATTCTTTTTGCGTAATTGCCTCAGGTAGCGCTGGGATTTGTATTGCCGACCACCCGAGCCGCAAAGAAATGCTATCTCATTGTTTAGCTTACGAAGGGACCCTCGTTTTAATAACCACTTGTAGGTATTAGTGTAATCGTGACTAGACTTTTCATTTTTTTATAGAATTCTATAGAAATGTTAATATTTAAATGCTTTTTTTGTTGCATTTAATATAAAGATAGGGTTTTAGTTGGGTTGTTTGCTAAGTAGTTCTGATATTTAATATTAATTTTTGCTTAATTTATATAATATTTTCTTTGTAATCTGTTTAATTCTTTATACATAATATTATGATACTAATTACTAGGTATATATTTTCCTGAAAGTAAAAAAGTGTCTTAATTTTCATATAATTATCTCTTCAAGTCAGCAATTTTTCAAGTTTCTTTAATTTTCAAAGGTACAGTAAACTACATAATGATTAAATAATAAAACATTCAAAAAAAATATTCAAAAACCAATTATGTTTTCACAGATTTATTATTAATACATTAGCAATATTTTGCACGTTTATACATATATATTTAGGGTTACCAAAATATATTTTACTTAACAGATATCACCATCATATATCTTAGTAATTAAATATCTGTAAAATATTAAAACCACATTTTTTTTAACTTCGCGTTGTATCCCGCATGTTGCAGTGTAGACAGAGGGAACTGCGTGTTAAGACATTCCGTTCTCCTCATTCTGCCGAATTTTCGAGATATTGCATCTTGAGGGACGGAACTCTATCTTGTCACCTGAGCGAAGAAATTAAATGTGAATAATTTATTCCTCTGAAAAAAGATTGATCGTATAAACATCGGGTTTCCTGTCAGGAGATCAGCCAGTTCGTCTGTCTATTTTCTGCTCGAGACATTACTTACCCGCGTGATGCATTATAACTGATAAACGGAACCGACACTACAAGCACGGAGAGCGCGGGACCTCAACGTCGCATATCATCTAAGCACAAGAAAGTAAATCATACCCCCCACTTGACATCGAACTCACAACCTTCACGTTTACTTGTGCTATCGCTGCAATATATCTTTGTAATTAAAAACCTGTAAAGCATTAAGATAACATATTATTTTTAATTAATATAATATATTCTCATGATAAGTCCTAGATAGTTTATCACGGGGATACTCATTAAATAATCTTAAAGAGTTTGATGGAGATAACGTTCTTTATATCTTAATTATAAGTAATGAAACTGTAAACGATCTTTATATTATGATTATGGCCTTAGCAGATGTAGCCAGTTCAATGCCCGGTTGATGTAAATTTATGTACCTATATGATTATTATGACTTTTCTGAGAACGAAATAGCCGAAATTATTATTTTACGGTATTTTCTGAGGGGCGGACTTTATTTTAGGTCATATATTCATTAGACACTAACTTCTATTATTGGTATTATAAGAGGTCAGGTTTAAAAGTCGCTCAACGGTTTTTTTTTTGCTTTACGCATTGCTTCTTGCATCGGAATTGTAGCAATAAAAACCAGTAGCTATATGGTACATTTCTACCGTCATTTATTTTGTAATATTTTCAAATATATAATTTGTCTACGCCGAGTTGAGATTAAGAATTGAATAATTCCAGAGACTGAAGCCACAACCATCGCGTCTACAATTACACCCTGTCCCACTCTACAAAGATGGCCTAGAAGCCCACTTACACCTATTTAATAAATATCTATAATTACCCATACTTTAAGCACCTTTAACCACATTAAATAATATCTATATAATAGCTAGGTTGCCATTTTTTCCAATTATAATGATCTTTCGAGATAATTACAGGTGTTTACATCGAAAGTGGTATTAATCAGAGGGATAGCTGTCGGCCGCGAGTGGTGACGGCGCCGCGGTCGGCTTCACGCTGCCCGTAATCGCTGACATTTTACACGCTGACTTTTAGGGATGTCGATTGTGGTTTATTATTGTACTAAAAAAGGCTTCGCCCGCTTTATTGCCAAATTATACAATTTTTTTACACAAATTTTAGCCTATTTGTTATTTTGATGTATAAACCATATTACTGTAAAGTTTTATTAAAATTCATTCACTAGTTTTTGCGTGAACATGCAACAAACATCGATCTTCCCAAAGTTTCACATTTATAATATTAGTGGGATTTATAGTTATGTTTTGGAGGAGTATTGAAATGCTCTCGTGGCGATGTACAGCAATATATCGTAGGGACGATGGTTCTGGGAGAGAACTCTGGAGTTACTACGAAGACGATCTAATAAATAAATAACTAAACTAAAATATTACTAGCTAAAACTAGACAGCGGTAGCCCTGCAACATAAAACAGTCGCCGACGTCGAGTGTCACGCTCGCCGGCTACCGTGTCTTCAAAGGCGGACGCCGACGTCTTTAACGTAATTTGCTGTGTCATTCCCACATTGCTTGTTAACTTTTCTATAAATTAGGGAGGGAATAATGAGCTTTTGGACGTTTGGATTTTGTTTTAAGCTGTAATTATACAGTCTTTTTTAAGCTGTAATTATATATTCTTTGAGAATTTATTCATAAAATAATGCCATGGATTTGAACCTGCCTTGGAAGTTGTCTAAATGCTTTGACTACTAAGCCACACGTTAAACTTCGAAATCCGTATATGCTTGTTACGAGTTATTTATCTATGTTATTACTTTAAGTACTTCTGAAAATTTAAATATTCTTTTTCACTGTATTTTTATGAAGTTAAGTGAGAAAAAGCTATCCTTTTCCTCATTTCGGCCTCCATTATTAATGTATTAAAATCATCTTTAATATGCTAATTTTGATTTTAATGACATTTAATGTTACAGAACTTTTTTTAGCTTCTCGCTGCATTCCTTAAATAGCAGTAAAGGCTGATGGAACTTAGTTTTAGTGAGGCACTCCGTTCCCATTAAGACTTTCGTTTCCCACTTCCGTTCACTCACTTCTTGAGAAATTGCGTGTTGAGTGGCGGAATTCAACGCCGCAAACGGTTCTTACAAGTTATTTATCTATTATTACCTTTATCTTCAATGTATAGTAATCTTTTCCTTTAAACGTAGCTTGTTCAAAGATCACAAGCATCGATAGCGTAGCGCTGATGCTATCAACTTGTGAAGTACAGCAATATACTTACTAAAGAGAAAATTGCTTTGTTGATAAAAATTCGGATCCAGTACGAAATAATATTATAAACAAGTTTATATAATAATCTAACGTTAGGTTGTGGTTTCGATTTCCGTCCGAAATAAAATATTTATTATTTTAAAGTGAATAAAATATTTATTATTTTCTCCTTTTGGTAAGAAGACAAAGAACGGCGTTGTCGGCGACACAAAATATCTCAAAAATCGAACGATGCGTGATGAATCGAATGTCTTTACATTAGGATTCTTCTGCCTTCCTACTCTGAGCGTGATACAGCGTGAAGTTATAAATATACTAGTAAAAGTTTTACAATCAATGCTATTTCTTAACTTTTAAAGCTGTATAAATATATATATAATTGTATATATAAAAATGTACACTCAGTGTTAACAGTAGTCTTGGCACGACTGCAGCCGATACGTAGTATCGTATTTAGCACATGCCAGCACGAGATAAGCTTAACATATGCTAGCTTACCTAAGCTGTTTGTAAGCTTAAAATATTTCTTTTCTTTTCAAGGAAAATGTTAGAGTTAAAGAAAGTGAAGTAAAATCAGCTTCACGCTGTATTCCACACATAACAGGGTAGGCAGTGGGAACCTTATGTGAAGACACTCCATTCCCCATTTTCTGCCGAATTCTGGAACGTCTTGAGTAGCGGAACTCCGCCACGCTTTACCTCGACACAACGAACAACAACGAACAAATGAAATTAAATATTGTATTTCCTCGTGTGGAAATCGAACGCCCAACCTGTCGCATTTACACGCTTCTCCCCCTGCGCCACGACTGGCCTCGATATTTATTTCATAATATCACAAAAACACTGTCCTTGCACAAATTTATCATGCAATCTCAACATAGCACAGCATTATGTATAATACAGGGTATAGGTTTCAGTTCAGCCAAGTAGATGGGTGTTCGTGTCAAGCGAGAGCAATCTACGGAAGTCACACGGTGACTTGCTTTCAGCGATCTCTTAGGCCACAGAGCTGAGTTTTTATAGACATTCTTGAATATTTAGTGGTAATCAAGGATGCTTTGCTCCGTAAGGGTATCGGTTATTCAAAGTAAAAATACAATCCACAATCGTAATTGAATACAATAAAAATAATTTGGGATATGGGTGGAGTCTAAATAAGATTTTTTATGACAAATGTTTAATTTTACATACAGTAGCGCTTTGCCTTTACAATGAATTTGACAAATTACTTCAAAAAAATTAAAAAAATACCGTAAAATTAATCAAAATTGAACAGTTAGCTCTTGGGACATCTGGTGGGGCTGATGGAGTCAGCTCTTCATGTATCTAAGTATGTATCTCGAAATTTATAACAGTATCTGGCATATATATATAGAGATTTTGTTTCTTAGTTTTTTTTGTTATAGAAAAAGACATTATTTCTTTATAAGTTGATTGATATGTGACAATAATTTCTGTAATTTTATCAAAGAATTTTTTGGTAAATACAATTTTATTACTTGCCATATCTAAAAATTGCAATTCCCTGCCGTTATAGGAACGCGAGGAGCACAATAAAGCCACTAAGTGGTTGTCGGCCGTCGCCAGCTTGAATCGCTTCTGCGATGTATTTGTTGGGGACAGTGGAACTTAAACTTGTACTGGTTAGTTTGAGTGTTTTATTCAATTTGAGTGTTTTATCCAAATTCATTTTGGGGAAATAAGTTGAATAATTAATTATAATTATATGTAATTTATTGAAAGATTTCATCCAGCTGTATATCAAATTGTTATTTCATAATATATAAAAAAAATACTTTTTTTCGCTCTGTGTTCAGAGGTGTTAGAGGGTACTGTATTCACATCTTTTCACCCCATTTTAAGATAATAAGATACTGAGTGGCATAACTCAATAAAATGATCTATATAAAGAAAGCAAGGAATCGAAAATAACTCATCCTCATTCCTTCTTTCCTCGAGACTCTACTAACCAGCAAAATCTNATATATCAGTTCGAGCTTGCATACTACTGTAAGTTAAATATGAAGTTTCATATAAAATATTCAAAGTCACTAATGTCATAAAAGTTATTACGCTATTAATACTTGATGACATAATGTCACCCGCAAAATTTTAAAAATATCTTTTACAAAAACTGTAGACAGCACGATTCAGAATATCATATATGTAAATAATAACCTTTACAGTCTACATGTTAAAACTTGCTTTAATTATACTTAATATTGGAAACAAAAAAAAAAAACAACCTATCCCCTAAAAAAAATACCAACGCTAAAAACATAACCATCAAATTTAACGATCATTGAATTACCCAATAAAATANCCTCGTGTGGAAATCTTCTCCTCCTGCGCCACGACTGGCCTCGATATTTATTTCATAATATCACAAAAACTCTATCCTTGCACAAATTTATCATGCAATCTCAACATAGCACAGCACTATGCATAATACAAGGTATAGGTTTCAGTTCAGCCAAGTAGATGGGTGTTCGTGTCAAGCGAGAGCTATCTACGGAAGTCACACGGTGACTTGCTTTCAGCGATCTCTTAGGCCACAGAGTTGCGATTTTATAGACATTCTTGAATATTTCGTGGTAATCAAGGATGCTTTGAAGCTCCGTAAGGGTATCGGTTATTGAAAGTAAAAATACAATTCACAATCGTAATTGAATACAATAAAAATAATTTCGGATATGGGTGGAATCTAAATAAGAATTTTTATGACAAATGTTTGATTTTACATACAGTAGCGCTTTGCCTTTACAATGAATTTGACAAATATACTTCAAAAACATGAAAAAAATACCGAAAAATTTATCAAAATTGAACAGCAGCTCTTGGGACATCTGGTGTGGCTGATGGACTCAGCTCTTCGTGTATCTAAGTATGTATCTCGAAATTTATAACAGTATCTGGCATATGTATATATAGAGATTTTGTTTCTTAGTTTTTTTTTTGTTATAGAAAAAGACATTATTTCTTTATAAGTTAATTAATATGTGATAATAATTTCTGTAATTTTATCAAAGAATTTTTGGTAAATACAATTTTATTACTTGCCATATCTAAAAATTGTAATTCCCTGCCGTTATAGGAACGCGAGGAGCACAATAAAGCCACTAAGTGGTTGTCGGCCGTCGCCAGCTTGAATCGCTTCTGCGATGTATTTGTTGGGGACAGTGGAACTTAAACTTGTACTGGTTAGTTTGAGTGTTTTATTCAATTTGAGTGTTTTATCCAAATTCATTTTGGGGAAATAAGTTGAATAATTAATTATAATTATATGTAATTTATTGAAAGATTTCATCCAGCTGTATATCAAATTGTTATTTCATAATATATAAAAAATGTATTTTTTTTCGCTCTGTGTTCAGAGGTGTTAGAGTGTAAATACTGTATTCACATCTTTTCACCCCATTTTAAGATAATAAGATACTGAGTGGCAGAACTCAATAAAATGATCTATATAAAGAAAGCAAGGAATCGAAAATAACTCATCCTCATTCCTTCTTTCCTCGAGACTCTACTAACCAGCAAAATCTCGAAAATTAACCAAAAAGTAGGGAAGTGTTTCAGTTTAACCTTATCTGGATTACCATTTCCTAACATCCAAAGATAGTATTTGACCTAAATTTTTGACATTTGAGAAGCACAGTCCTACCGGAACGTCTAGATAGCATGTCGGCAACTGTTTGCTTCGCTCTACATACAATAATTGTACTATAGCATACTACGATTGAGCTTCTTACTATCTGTGTCACTATTTAACACTTAGTACTTAACCATTAGATAAATTGCTTGTTAGGTTAATGTTATTATGTATGAAAGGTTATTACTTATTAGTTAAAATTAATATTTTAGGTCTTCGAGGTATTAAGAAAATTAATTATATATTGTTACCTGTATTGGTGGATCTAGTAGACGATTCAACGGAACATCTCACCTGACCCAGTAGTTTTAACTAGACACCATATCATATTTTTCGATATTTAAGAATTGGGGGGACATCCTAAGTGACTGAATGACTCTATGATTGCAGGTGCAGATGTATCCTATATCTAAATAATTAACTTGACGTACATATTAAGTTCTATGGCCATCCCCGATAAATGACTATGCAATACTATCCGATACAAATAAAATATTTGAATTCGAAACAAATGTTTCTGAGATTAGAGCAAACAAATATTTTTTTAACATTCATAATACCTGTCAGTATACATATAACAATTTAAACAAAAAACATTATAAAAAATATTAAACACAAACAGTAACAACTAATTTATAACAAAGTTACTTAACTCGTTTTATGTAATATTAAATATCAACTGTTATTCTTAAGCGACATTTCAATATAAAAACGTAAGAGAAAGAAAAAAAGAGGAAAAGTAGATCAATCAAAGGACTTCTATACGTTTAACAAAGCGTTAAATCGTTTCACGCATCGCGAATCATCATGAATACTGTTATTTTTAGGCAAATTAATTTAAAATACTTTTAAATAAAGGAATATTGGCTTTATTACGTATATTTTAGAGTTGAAAATTGTTAATATTAGTATATCTGTCTGTTTGTAAACTAAAAACTGGTTTGAGTGGAGCCATCCATCTCTGACACGTCATTACGCCAGTTGCGAATGATTAAAAGAAATTGATTGTAATTCATAGATAATTTGCATTTCCTCTCGTTCGTGTTGAGATCAAAGGAGTTATGATTTTGCTTAAATATTCGTTAGAATTGTTATGGGGCTTCCAACTAATGGGCCGGAGGTAGCGGGTTCATTTATTTTGTTTTATGTCTTGTTTCTAGGAATATGGTTTTGAATTTTTATTTTACTTTTTATATTTTTAGTAGCGATTAAAATAGTCTGATATAATATAATAAGAAATCTTTTCTTTTTCAAATTTATATTTATTGGAATTGTTTAAATGGAAATAAGAAATTATAATATAATTACGGACGTTGTTACGAAGGTTGTGGGTGTAATACCCACAAAAAATACAAGTAAATTAATTAATTTAATTTTACAGCGGCATTCGGCATACAGCGTCAAGCTAGAAAAATATTTTTTACCATATTTATAAAATATGAAAAGAAGAAATGTTACATCCCATAAGTTTAAATATATTTAAAAGACTATAATACAAAACAACCTAACGACAATAGTATAGCAGCCAGTTTGACAAACAAACGTTCACGCAATTAGAATAAGCAGTAAACCGACCATGTAATAACATGTTCTTACAAAACCAACTTCTGTATTTGAGTGGTGATGGATTTCATGGTGTACTGACGACGTTGAACGCTAATTTGACCGTTTACCTTTCAAAATATAGTGGGGACACCATGGTTTTATATTACTGGGAGTACGTATATATATTTTAACATGCTTATAATTTATAATACTATTTTTTTTAATTTTTTATATTTATATTTCCCTCTCAATCAAATTAAAATACGGTATACAGAATTCACTGATTTAATTATACATAGTAACGTTTTCTCCAAATCTATGGGAAATGTCTGAAGATGAAATACTAAATCATAAAGAAAATCTTAATAGTTATTAAGATCATTAAATAAAAGAGGACGTTATAATGCAGTGCAGTTTCATGAAAATTGGGCGGAAAGACGGAGAATCTTAATACTATGTTCCCTATGCCTACTTTTATTTTTTTTATATTTTTTTAGTGTAAAGCTAAAAAAAATATTTAGAAAAATAAAATCCTAAGATAAACGAAAAATATACTAAACCCACTTTCTAGTTGACTTCCAAATAATACAACCCCTTTTTTGAGAGTGTACCATTAAATAAGTTCTATATAGCGCTGTAATTGCTTATTATTTGTTGACAGGTATTCATTTTGTATGAAGACGGGAGTAAGTGAACTGGTTATCGTGTGATCGAAATATACTTAGGTGTGTGTATTGAGTTTAAAATTGTACTTGCGTCATTTACTACTACTAGTCATATATATATCCCATATGTAGTAGAGTTAGTCAGCCAGAAGGAACCTAGTATCACGACACCCCATTTTTCATGTTTTGCCCAATTGGAATTGGAATTCGGAGCCCAACGCCGCTTTATCTATGTACCAGAGCTAGAAAATTTAATTATCCCGAATGGAAATCGAATCTACAACCGACGCGTTTATATACATATATATAGTAATAAAAATCTTTCTTTACATACAAAACAAATCAGAAATACTAATATCTAGTCTATATATACTAATATCTAGTCTGTACACATTCTATTAAATCCTATCGTCACGTAATAAGGTCCCACCCTCGTTTGCCGCACGCGCTGTTACAATTTGTTGGTCAGTTGTTTCATTATGAAGCGAATAGCATATCGTATTGCCTGCGGATCCCTAATTGGGTGTACGTAGTGTTATATTATTCTGTATATTGTCTACTGAATAGTTTGTTAGTTTGTTTTGGTTTACTTAATTTAGTAATATGGATGCCATTGTGGTGCAGTGGATGAAGAGCGGCGTCAGCCATGTCTCAGATTCGGGCATGAATAGGTGTAAGGAGTGTTTTGATACTAAGAGTGCCTTGTCCCTGCCCATCCTGCCATGCGAATTAAAATGCGAGACTGAAAATAGAATATTGTTAAAACTAAAAAAATACAAGTTGTGGCAGTTACTCAGTAACAGAAGAGTTTTAACTTTTATATGAATATTGATAATGGATATCGCGTTCGTACCTATAGCTAATTTATTTGCTTTGAACAAAACAAGTAGAGAATATATTCTCAATAGAGAAGTAGAGAAGATATTCTCAATTAGCTTAAATTTAAACTATCAAGGATACCAATTTCAATGAAAATGTGTAAAAATATATTGAAAATGTGTAAAAATATATAAAATACGTAAAAATTTTATATTTCATGTTTTCATTTCCGCGCTCTGGAAACGAGAAAAAGCACGGCATCGTCTGCCGCCACTGCCGACTCCGTTCCCACTGCTTTAATGGGAACGGAGTATCTTACTAGGTTCCCTCTGCCTACCCTGCTAAATACAGGATACAGCGTTAAGCAAACAAATATATATACCAAAGTGAAAGGTCACTACACTCTCCGTATTAAACTATACACATATATACTTACTTAAGATAGTTAAATTTCAAAATACGTGTTGTTTACTTAATGTATGTAATAAGTAAGCGAGGGCCTCAGCCGCGTTAATTCACTATGATTGATTATCTTTGGCCTAATGAGCTCTGGAGCCGTCTTATTGACACTGGGCAAGTTATAAGAGTATAGCGAGAGTATGGAAAAGTGAGTTTTTTTCTTTTTTCTGTAACTTAAACGTATTTTCCTTAACCCGAGTATAATAAAGTTGGGACGCTCTGTCATATTTATATATTAAGTCGTTCTACAAGCTATTAGATATTTTGCTATATCCTAATTTGAAGTCAAATTTTATAATAAGAATACAATAAGTCTCATCCAACCTCAAATCGCTATCACTTCCACCTCGGGAGCATGACGTTATGAATTATGATCGCTTTTCCTTCACAATAAATGCATAAATAGGAGTGGCTGATGCTTCAATAAATCACTGGCGGCCATCTATCTTCCAGTCGGCGTGGCGTGGACTGCGAGGCAAAATGTTATTGTACCTAGATTGAAAACGTGCCACTGCTGGTTTGCTATTTAAAACTAGTATTAAGGCTGTCTTTGCGAAGTGACACAGTGTTTGAATATAAGCGTGACGGTTGAGGATTCGATTCTTATACGGGGGAATTTTCATAACATCGTTTTGGTAAAGTAATATTATCTCTAAAATTGGGCGGTGTGTTGGAAACGAAGTGCCTTAACATACTCGTAGTAAAACAGGCATGGTTTTCTTCCATATTAGAGGTATTAATATTGTATGCTGAAAGCCAATATATGTAAAAATAGTGTGTTAACGGAACTCTTTGTCTTCTCATTAGAGCGTTTCAATTTATTTTCCCGCGTGGGAATTGAACCTACAACCATCGCGGTTACAGTTTCTAAGTGTTTGTTTGTGTTTTTTTTTAGTGTATGTGTTTTTTAATTGAAATTTCTAAACTGTCAAGTGTAGAAAATAACATAAATTACATATGTTTCTTCTCGTCATTTGATAAAACTGCTGCCGTTCCCACGAACAGGTATATTAAACATTGTACAACAAGTTTTTTTTTTAACAGAATGTTAGTTTCTAATAAATCAATCAAGACTTGAAAGTGTTAATTTTTTTTGTTGATTCAATTTTTATTTTTATTTTTTTGGTAAGTAGAGACTAGCTAGGGTTCAAATAATAATGGCAGAACTGATTACTGTTTTATTTGATAGGATTGGAACAGCAAAACGATTACAAAACGAAAGGTTTTATTTAATGTATATTAGTGTACCTACTTTTTAAATTTATTATTAAGAAATATAAATTTATTCCACACTTAAGAAAGAAAATATTATTTTAGAAAACTTCCAAGAGGTGTGGATTCAATCCTGCTATGTTAAAACTGTACTAATATACTGTAAGTTTTTGAGGATGGATGTGTGTTCTACTGTCACGCAAAAACTACCTTTTGAGATGTATCTTAGTACAATAAAGAATATTATATATAAGATTGAGGGGACGAAACTGCGCTCGACCCGCTAGTTTTCATATATCATACATTTTAAAAAACACTACAAAAACAATTTTTTTTTTTTAAAACACTTCAATTGACAACCGAACCCACAACAACCGCCAAACATATTCCAATTACACAACCATCGTGTCATATTTTTAAAAAATCTACCACAAAACTTTAAGACCACCTTGTCAGCGTTTAAATTAACATGAAAACGTCATACAATGGTAACCCTTCGCCGCCGCATAATAAACTGTTGTAAACGGTCACCCGCTGAGCGCCTTCGGGCCGCCCATTGAAATGACCTGACTTCACCATAAATATTATGGATATTTATACGGATTACGGCCACAAACAATTCAATTCACGCACAACCAACTAATTGGACATAAATCGTGATAAAAATATTTAATAAACCTCCCGTTCGTATAAAGCTTTCATTTGAATTCGTGTTAAACGATGCATCAATAATGAACCGATACGTCGATTCAACGAACAAAATATGTTTTGTTCTGTACCAATTATTTTATTCACAGTCGTTTTTATTTATATGCTGATTTGGTGATTAATTTTTAAGTTCTTTCGTCGAGCGTGTACATATTATTATTTGTTTCGTCAAATTCGTTTTCCATTATAAAGAACACGCTGTATTAAGTCGTCTTGCAAATACGTATAAACAAATAAACTCATATNCCTGATTGCGGAAAAGACAGACAGACAGACAGACAGACAGACAGAGTTACTTTCGAATTTATAATATAGGTATGGATTGATAATGCATATCGCGTTCGTACCTATAGCTAATTTTTTTTTGATTTGATTCAAATGAATCAAATTTGATTTGAACAAAACAAGTAGAGAATGTATTCTCAATTTTATTTTCGATTATATTCATTAAGACTACTAATTTCAATGATATATTGAAAATGTGTAAAAATATATAAAATACGTAAAAATAAAATGTTTAATGTTTTCATTACCGCGCTCTGGAAACAAGACAAAGCACGGCGTCGATCTCCGCCACTTAACATGCAATGCCACGAGAATCCGACGAAATGTGGGGAACAGAATTGCTTTAATGGGAACGGAGTGCCTTAGTACTAGGTTCCCTCTGCCTACCCTGCTAAATACAGGCAGGATACAGCGTGAAGCAAACAAATATATATACCAAAGTGAAAGGTCACTACACTCTCCGTATTAAACTATACACATATATACTTACTTAAGATAGTTAAATTTCAAAATACGTGTTGTTTACTTAATGTATGTAATAAGTAAGCGAGGGCCTCAGCCGCGTTAATTCACTATGATTGATTATCTTTGGCCTAATGAGCTCTGGAGCCGTCTTATTGACACTGGGCAAGTTATAAGAGTATAGCGAGAGTATGGAAAAATGAGTTTTTTTTCTTTTTTCTGTAACTTAAACGTATTTTCCTTAACCCGAGGTAGCCATAGGGAACGGAGCACCGATTACTACGGTGGAATGAAAAAAAATGTATAAAAAATATAATTTCGGAAAATTATTAGTATAATAAAGTTGGGACGCTCTGTCATATTTATATATTAAGTGGTTCCACAAGCTATTACATATTTTGCTATATCTTAATTTGAAGTCAAATTTTTACTAATAAGAATACAATAAGTCTCATCCAACCTCAAATCGCTACCACTTCCACCTCGGGAGCATGACGTTATGAATTATGATCGCTTTTCCTTCACAATAAATGCATAAATAGGAGTGGCTGATGCTTCAATAAATCACTGGCGGCCATCTATCTTCCAGTCGGCGTGGCGTGGACTGCGAGGCAAAATGTTATTGTGCCTAGATTGAAAACGTGCCACTGCTGGTTTGCTATTTAAAACTAGTATTAAGGCTGTCTTTGCGAAGTGACAGTGTTTTAATGTAAGCGTGACGGTCGCGGGTTCGATTCTAATACGGGGGAATGGATAATTTTCATAACATCGTTTTGATAACATAATAGTATCTCCAAAATTAGAGGTATTAATATTGTATGCTGAAAGCCAATATATGTAAAAATAGTGTGTAACGGAACTCTTTGTCTTCTCATTAGAGCGTTTCAATTCATTTTCCCGCGTGGGAATTGAACCTACAACTTTTTATTTTTAAAAAATCTACCACGAAACTCTAAGACCACCTTGTCAGCGTTTAAATTAACATGAAAACGTCATACAATGGTAACCCTTCGCCGCCGCATAATAAACTGTTGTAAACGGTCACCCGCTGAGCGCCTTCGGGCCGCCCATTGAAATGACCTGACTTCACCATAAATATTATGGATATTTATACGGATTACGGCCACAAACAATTCAATTCACGCACAACCAACTAATTGGACATAAATCGTGATAAAAATATTTAATAAACCTCCCGTTCGTATAAAGCTTTCATTTGAATTCGTGTTAAACGATGCATCAATAATGAACCGATACGTCGATTCAACGAACAAAATATGTTTTGTTCTGTACCAATTATTTTATTCACAGTCGTTTTTATTTATATGCTGATTTGGTGATTAATTTTTAAGTTCTTTCGTCGAGCGTGTACATATTATTATTTGTTTCGTCGAATCCGTTTTCCATTATAAAGAACACGCTGTATTAAGTCGTCTTGTAAATATGTATAAACAAATAAACTCATATAAATTGTAGTTGAGCGTGAAATAAAATATTTATTCAGATGCAAACAGGCCAGACGGTTTCCTAGCGTCGGTTACAAGTAAAAAGTCGACTAAAGCACTTTATAATAGAAATGCTAAAGTAACAAAACAGTCGCCATGAATTATTGCCTACATTTTACTTTAAATTGTATGTAAATGTGAGGCCGCAACGACACGTCCACAATAACATAATAATAGTAGATTTGTAAGTCACGTTAGGTTGTTAGTATGTATTTAACCCTTTATCGCGACACGCACGGTGTACGTGAGATCATTACTGGGGTCACGTCGGTGCCTTTTCTCTTTGAATCCTTAGATTTGGACTTATAATTTTATACCGTGACGTGTATTTCTTTATTTCTTTCTTGTTGAATACTGGTTTTTTGTGAGAATAGATGCTCAATGTTGAATTTTGGGGATTTAAAATTGACGAAGCAATTTACTAGATACTGGTTTAAGATTAGCATAAAAATGGATTATTTTAATTTGTTATAAAAATATGATGATAAATTGAAGATAAATATGACTTTAATTTAAATAATAAGCAGCTTTGATTAGAATATTTTTCTATTAGGATTTATAACTAAGTTAGTGATAAATCAGTTTGTTCTCAATTTTAAGTTCCTTTGCCCTTTGGCTTTTGGCTTTGCCCGCTTAAACTTATTATTATGTTACAGCCAAATTATACAAAATCTCGACTCGATTCAACTATGAAGGAAATGTCACTACTAGATTTCCTCAAGATAGTATCTTTACAAGATTAGGACAAGCTATTATAATAAAAATTTAAATATCCACAAATATCTATAGGTCATAGTCAAATTTAGTACTAAATTGAAATTTAAAGGCAAACCATATTACGTCCACCAAAGCTCCACACCCACTCATAACGGCGTCGCGTCGGCAACAATCGCCCGAGGCACGGAAATTGCTTCTCTGTTCACTACAAATACTAAAAATTATACACCCTGTATAGACCTCCCCTGGCCTAAGGCGTTTTGTGTAGCCGCCAGCGCACGAGTAATTCAATTTTTGAACTGTTATGAAAATCGTGAGTTTGTTTCTATATGAAGGGGAAGGTATTTTAGAAAAATTGCTTGATGAAAATATTTTTTAAACTTTCCTGGCGCAGTAGAATGTTTAGTATACTATGTAAAGCGCGGCGTTGAGTTTCGCCTTTTAATACACAATGTCTCGAAACTTCGTTGGAAAATGGAAAGCTACGAGGCTAATACGAGGTTCCCTCTGCGACTAATATATTATTGTTCTTGTATCAAGGAATCACGCATTCCTAATGGAAAGGCTACATTAGGTAGATCTTTGAGTTTAATAGTATAATATTAGTAGATGTATTGTTGAGATTCGTCATGTTGACATTTATTGTTATATGTATGTAATAAGCAAATAGCTTTTCATAAGCGTGGCCTTCATAAGCAAAACTATTTTTGAAATTAGCCTGGTAGTTCCAGAGATTAGGGCGTGCAAACAAACACTTTATGATATTAGCACTTATAGGTATGGAATATAGTT